>JBAMNC010000454.1:0-262500 GCA_037902135.1 Cetoscarus ocellatus | reverse complement strand
ATCAAAACAAAACCAGAAGTTACACAAGTGATAATTGTGCATAAAAGAAGTTACACCACAAAATGCAGTGTTCCAAAACAAGAGAGCAGAAGAAGAAAGAAGTCTTTCCACCAGTGTAAGATCAGCCACGCCTAACAGTGGGAACGGAAAGAAAAAGTGCTTAATGTGACAAAATAAAGACAGAAACACTCCAAGGGAAAGATAGAATTAGGATCCTGAAAGATTTATGCCACCATTTTATTTATAATTTGTTTTCTTTTCCTTATTGGAATTGAGCTGCAGCTGAATATTTGATGAACACTGCCTAGAAGTAAGGATGTTATGTCAGCAGGGAAGCAAAAAGTAAAGAGAAACAACAGAGAACTATATTTTGCAAAATTTGCGCTTCAGAATAAACTAATACTAATGCTTTCACTTGTTAATTGAATGTGGGGGGAGTTTCTCTGTCTGCGGGTTGTGTTTAGCCCTAGCGAGGCTAGCTGCACCCCTCCGTATGCACTGCGCTGAGTGTTTGGTACTCTTCATGCACAGGACACCATCTGCATTTTGCTGTTAACGCGCCTTCACATCCAAGGGAGGATTAGAAGAAAATCCCCCATTTTTTTTCAACCAGTTGACAAATATCAGATTTGTCTCTAAAAAATTAGCTCCATCTATATCTCCCACCATATGACACACAAAAAAGATTATCTTTAATACCCCACCAGCTTGGGTGTGGAAAAAGCAGATTAAAGTTTCAGTTTGGTCATATTTACCCAGCCACTTCAACTATGAGACTGCCAGCTTTACCCAGTAGGCAGACCTCTTCATAAAGGTTCCTCACCCCACATGTACACCAGCCCCCAGCCCCATGTTGTTACCTTCCAGAAATAAAATGTCTGCCCTGAAACAATCAGACATCATATTTGAATAATTTAGCATATCCTGGTCAGTCTTCTCTCTTCTACGTGTCTTTTAAACAGAGTAAGCTGCCAAGTGAATAACAACAGTAGGTGCCTTTTCAAATGGAGCTTTATAGTCTGCAGAGGGTCTTGAGAGGGTATTTTAGTGGCCCACTGGTGAGGAGTAAGGGTGGCTGGGACATGTTAGCACTCAATCCGTCATACAATTGGATACGGTTGTTTTTTGGGTTTTTTTTTAGCAAAACATACCCAGAACTCTCATCCAATTTTCTCTAATACACCATGTATAATGATCAGAGTAAAATCAAACTAAACAATCAAACAAAAAATTCAAGTAGGCCAAAAACAAAAAAAGAAAAAAAAAAAACAAAAAAAAAAACACAAATAAATAAAAAATAATAATAGAAAGGGGGCGGGGGGATCCTATACATTTATACATTTTAAACAACTAAGGGGTTCATCTTTTCCACCTGGTTAAGAACTGGTTGCCAGATCCTATAAAAGTTGTCAGTGCATCCTCTTGTAGTGTACTTAATTTTCTCTAAGGTCAGATGGTACATGAGGTCTCTGATCCATGTGTTGAAGGCTGAAGTAAATCTATATTTCCATTTTAGTAGTATAATTCTCCTTGCCAGGACTGTAGAAAATGCTATCGTTTTTTATTGTGTGAATTGATTTTTAGATCTTGTGGCACTGTATATTCATTTTAATGTTGATTCTACCTCCTAATGATGATGATAATAAATTTCAGTGCCCCAAATTTTGTTTCACAGACTCATTGAGAGAGGGGAAATTTGCTTTGTAAAGGTGTTTAAAGTTTTATTTGTGCAACTTATACAATGCGATTTGAGACCATTTTTTTCTGAATTTAAACATGACATTACTGAATATTGGGTGGCTCTGTTGGGGACTATATTTTTTATTGTCGCTATATTAAATAGAAATATCAAATAGTTGGTACTGTTTTATTTGAAAGTCCACTAGAGTTAGTCACATTTTAGAACTGACAGTATTAAAAGATTAAGTGTAAAAAGTACATTTATACTTAGGTTTCAGTTATTCATCAGAGCAAATGATTTATCTGTGTTATTTATAATTTGTTTTCTAAATTTTTGTGGTCAAATGCAGTGTGCTTATATGGAAATGTGACTCACTGAGTGTGATGAATATATATCAACCTATAGCTTTTAAAGGCCGCAGTACTCTCAATGTCATGTTAAGACAGATTGCGGCATGGTGGCTGTTTAAATTTCTTTGGGTATATATCAATACACTACTCTACGCCGACACAAATAACTGTTTGACTCTTTAGGCTGTTGTCCATTTCACACAACGCTGAGAAGTGTACTTAAAACAAGAGGCACTTTGAGTGCGTTTTCAGTTAAGTGCTTCTTCCTTTTACTTGAGTTGATTCAGAGAGATTGTTACTTGTAATTGACTAAACATGTATCACAGTAACTGTTCTGTTAGAGTATAATTTTGGTATACTTTTACGAAAATCTTAAAGTAAACACCTTGTCGTGCCCTTTCGGTGGATTTCAACCCTTGAACACAATAGATAAGGAATAAATGTGTGCACAAAGTCGCATAAGGAGAAATGCTAAACTTTAAAGAACCTTTTAGCTCTTCAATTTTTTCCAAACTCCACACAATGCTGTGATGCATAACCCTGATGCATCTACATTGATGCTCAGATGGCACAGAGTGTTTTCTTTTTCTCTTTTGCAAGGAAGGAAAGATCCACAAATCATCATGGCTGCTTGATGACTCAAACACTTTGCTTTTTATGGCAAAATTACCAGAAAAAATAACTCATCAGACACAGTTTTCAGGGTTTAAGTCCGTGACTTTTTAAAACAGGTTATTGTTTCTAATAACACATAATAAAAAAAAACCCAAAAACTATTCATAGTTCAAAGACTATCACTGCCTTTCTTTTAAACTAAGAATTTGGCCTGGCATCTGTTATTAATCAAATTTGTTCATTCAACATGGCACTCATTGTATACATTTCCCAACCCTGCGACAGTCACCAGTTGGGTCAAAATTGCATAAATGTCTATTATCACAAGAAGAACTTCTTTGACACTGCAGAGGTCATATGTGTCTGCAGTGCCAGATTGTGAGACTGAACAGGCGTTATTATCACCCATCAGCATGCATCAGGGGGATTTAAACATATGAGTAAGATGCTCCTTCCTTAAGCCTCTGCTAAGTCAGTATGTTCTCCCCGACCAATTCATTATCAAATGCATAATCGTCATCTGCCGAGGACAGAGCCCAAGGCCTAAAGTTCTACCTGTTGTCCTGGATGTTGACTCCCTCGCTTCCGCTCAAGACCACTGCCCCACCCAGAAGTTGCTTTATGAACACAGGAGCCCCATAAATGAAATTAAGGTGTCAATTAGTCAATTACAGCATAATAACTCTGAGGGCAGACATTGAGAGACAGAGAGAACCTCAGCTAAGTTCATTTCCTCTGGCCCAGGAGCCCAGCACTTGGCACACGTCACTCCCCACCCAGACTCGCTGAATAAAGGCCCCAGTGCTCTCCCTAATGTTATTTTCCCCTGGATATCTTTTTTGATCAACAATTTCCTTTCATGGGTTTGTTTTTCACATGCAGGGTATGCACTTTTTCTCTCCCCAATTTGGCTAGGGAGAATTTTATAATTTAGTAATTAAAATCTTTGTTAGGCTTTAGAAATTGCAGCTAATTGAATTTTATGGGAAGATGAATTTCAATTTTATTTGATTAGCAGGACCCCTGGCATAGGTATTTATGGAAAAAACTCTACAAAAATATGCTGTGTGGGCTAAGATGGCATAATAGAATTACAGATAATCGGATTTCACTGTCATGAATTTCACTCTAATTTCACTCTAATTTTCCATTAGATAGCTGGTTTACAAATATTTGCTCATCTGCGATGGGAAGGCTATCTGTCTAAAATGATTACAGAGCCAGCCTTCAGAAATATGTCCCTTTTCCCCCCTCCCTTTTAAAAACCAGATTGCAAGGGATCAAAATTAGGAAGATTGCATTATGGATGTCTGCATCCGGGAGAGCAATGGGGGAGATATGATGATTACGGCCGAGGGATGAAAGCAGTGTCAAGAAAAATGTATGACTCAAAAACATAGGCCTGTTCTATCTACAAAATCTCTGCTCTCAGCACACTGCCGCCAAGCAACATTTAATACCATAACTCATGTAATATCACTAACAGGACACAAATATTGGACAGGCTTTGCAGCATGTTGACACACAAATATACCTTAGACCTCATACAAACTCCATGTTAATTGTATTCAAGTATGTACCTTTAATGAGATTTTGCCTTGTGCTTTTCATAGTGTATGTATATAGCTTTATGTACAGCTACACAGCAATTATGAAAATCAAATGAGATTCTAAAGAATCATTGTCATGAGTAATGCAAATGAAGATCATCAAGAAGTAGTGTATTGCCATTGTGGATGTTCTGGCTGTATTTGTGCACAAAATTAATATTCAGCTCCTTCTCTGCTTAAAAATAAATATATAATGCAATATAAACAGACGTGAGAGGGAATAATATCCCACATCACAGACAACCTCGAATAGCACGAGGTTGAACTCTTGTTGAATCCTACTTTAAAAGACCCTGCTTCAGAATTAAGCTTTTACATGTTCAATTTCCTGCCAATTTGACAACAACATGACAGTGAATATCAAGAATAAACTTGATCTGTTGTTGACCTGAAAAACACAAACTATTTTAATTTGTTGTGTGTAAAGTTAGAGGCGGTAGCAGTGCTGCACTTGTGCTCCTCCTGTGTAAACCACCTGCAGACTCTGCCAGTTTAGGACAGACCCCACGCCATCTCTCACCCACTCCTTTGCCTCTCAATTGCTCAGTCTCTCTTTGCCCCAAACTGCCGGAGACGGCAAGAGGGGTTAAAAAACACAATCTGACTCTCGGCAAAGGTCAAATTTCTCACTCGGCATGTCCCTGGGCTTTGGGCACAAAAGCCACTGAATTCACATCTATCAAGCGGGCCCTGGCTTTTGTCCTGGGGAATGGAGGACTCGGGAGTGGGCCCTTCACTAGACCAGTCCCTCCTGGAGTGCACCGTCAGGGGCAGCCAAACGTCTGGCCCAGTGGCCCTTTGACTGATGTACCCCTGCCATGTCACACGCACAGCAGCGCGCTCACACACGCTCACATGTATACACCCTCCACCTTGCCCTCAACATTCTCCCGCATGCACCATACAATGCCCTCAGACCACATCAAACGAAAAGCCCCACAGCTCCTTTTCAAAAGTAATGGTTTCGCCCCCAAAGATGGCAACACAAGGGCCAGAGGGCTGTAATGCATGGACAGCAAACCTTCCCTTCTGTTTACATCAGTAGAATACATGCTTCAAACTAAATTGTTTGCAATAAAAATCTAAGTAGTAATACAGTGGTAGGTTAGTCTTTTTGGTATTTTTCTGTACCCATGTATGAAGAAATATCCGACTGGAGAGAAATTCCATCTATAATGACTTGAAATGTCAGTTTTAAGTTTGTCTTAAACATAAGACTGTAAAGGTCCTTCACTCTAAAGGGATAGGCTGTGGTTTTTGAAAGTATTTGATAAGTTATGAGTTCATACAGAGTTGAAGACTTAATGCGACCATTACATCTATATTAACCGCTCCTTTTTTCAGAAATCTTGACATTGCATGGATGTTAAGTGGTGCTTAAGAACATTAAACTGGCTTTGGATAAAAGAAAATGATGCAGCAATATCTGGTAACTGCACTCTAAAATCTAACAAGTTGGCATTACTCAAAAAATTTTGGAAACCGATTGCCTTAAAAAAGTTAAGTAAATATGATTAATAGTCTTAGATTACATTTACTTTATATTTACTTGTTTTGTGTACTCAGAACCCTGTTGTATTTACTTAATTTTATTGAGTTTTTTTTTTATCTTGGATTAAGAAAGTTATGACAGCTTCCTATGTTAGTTATCTACCTGAGCCACCAACACCTCACATACAAGCAAGCACAACAAAGGATGTTGAGTAGTTAAAAAAATTGGCGTTTCACTTCCGTGTTGCAGCTTAATGCAGATGCGTTAAATAACTCACCTTGAGACTAAGAGATATTCTGCGTGCCCCAACATCGAAATCAGTATGCAGAGTAGTCTCCCGCCTGGCTTTACTGCACATGTGCAATCCTGAACTCAGTGTTCAATCACCATGATAAAAAGTTTCGAGTCCACCTTACACACAGGAATTAAGTTGTAAACTATTTTCAAGCTAAATGGGTTCCTTACTCATGTTGATTGAGTTCAATCAACAGGTTATTAAGATTTAAGTAAAGTGCACAAATGTAATTTAAGTAAGAAAAGCTATTACATTTTAGAGTGTGCTAAGAAACCAACATCACTTCTCTAAGCTCAGAGCAACAATTTCTAACATATCTACCTTGATTTTATAGGGTTCAGTTGAACCAGCAGTACATAATTTTGAATTAAAGACCATTTTTTGAATAGTGGTGTCTATTACGAATATTAGACCCTTATTTGGCATTATTTGAAGATTGAATTGGACCGTAGCAACAACAACAACTGCATTATGGCAGCAACAGTAATACCAAGGGTCATATTAACCAACATATAAAAAATTTCACATGCAGGATTTCAACTGGCAGCACTAAGCGGGATTACTGGAGACATAAGGCAGAAGGCAGGCCAGGTGACATTTGCTTTTATTACTGGGAAATACCATGCCAGTGCTCTACTTGTAAAATGTAGTTAGCTAAGTGATAGTTACTGATGAGAATATCTGCTTCACTACACTAAAGCCACACCTTGGAGAAAATTAGCAAGTTAAGTTACAGCAACATGACAAAAGTAGCTTACTATGTATCAGCTATTTTAATTCATCAAGCAGGTAAATAAATAAAGATTATGGTAATGTAATGTATTATAATACCATTCTAATAATATCTACTATTAATAATAGTAATAATAATGAAATAGTGTTGTTGTAGTTGTTGCTATTCTATTCTCATTGAAAGTAAAAATACCGTGATTATTATCATTATTATTATTTTTGTTGTTTACTTTTTATTCTTTCTTATGTTTAGCTGGATTGCCTTGTGTTTTTTACCTAATTCGTTTTTTACGGAATATACTTCTCATTTGTTGAATTAAATGCTTTTGAAATGTTTTAAACTGTGCAGCACCAAATAATGCTTGCTGTTAAAAGTAACCAAAGTAACTATGGACTCTGCTGACTTATTTAGCTATTTTTTGCATAAACTCTAATAAAATTGTTGTGATCAATTACTGACAATAACACATTTCCACATTACAGAGGCAATTCTATGACTCTCCTAAGAGACCTATATTAGTTTGGTTTATATTCTTGTCATTCCCAGAATGCTTAGATGTGTCTTTGACATCCAAATCATGTTTTGTGAGTAATAGGTGTTAAAAAAAAAAAAAAAAAAAATCTGTGTTTATTCAGACAACAAAGGAACAAAATGTAACCAAAGTCACCCTCTACAGGGGGTTGATCAGCTGGCTCAGACTGTTCCCATCTCCCCTACCCTGATATCTAATATGTCCATTGTTTCCTCTAGTTTTGAGCACCTTATAGTAAGTTACTGATAGAATATAAGCGTTTGTTTGCTGATGATTGTTATCTTTAATGAGTATATGTTATTTTATACTTTAAACACCTGTGTGTGTTCAGTGTGTGTGCTGAAGATTTGGTAGCAGCAAAGCCTTCATCTTGAAAGATTAAACTTCATCCCTGTCATAAAAAATACAGTTTCTGTCTGCTAAAGCTAATGTCTCAGCGTGTAAACTCATCTCTACAGTGTGATTTTTGGGCTGTGACAGAGCGCTCTGCTGCAATTTGTTCTGCTGCTTTTGCTGGGGAAAAATATCTTGATTGTATGCTACTGCACTACTTGATCAGTGACAATGATGCTACCACGAAGTTAGGCTTCTGCTGATGGCATTTTTCAAGCTGTATTAATTACAGACTGATAGGCAGATCGCTCAGAGTAATCATAACAATCTGCTTCTGTTTGCCTCTGTTTGCCTCTGTTGTCTTTGAGTAGTTTAAATCTCTGTGAAGTTAAATTCATTCCTTGTAAGCAATTTAGTATCCTAGGGACTTTTATTTTTAAAGGGTTAAAATAAAAGTCTTATGCTTCTGTTCTGTCACAGGTCTGACAGTAATGGTGGTACCTCTTCAGGGTGTTCAGCTTTAATACTAGTTACATGTTGTTGCTCTAAGAAACAATGTATTTTACTGACTTTTTAATGTTAAGGATTACTTAAATAATCTCTTCACTGTAGTTCTGTCATTTAAAATATGTATAACTTTAAGTAAAAAAAAAGAAAAAGAGCAATGCCAGATCTGCCAGCTCATCAATTGAAATTTTACATTGGCATCAAGTAAACAAAGTCAGATGCACGTCATTGTCCATCTTGCTTTAAATTTTCCTTAAATAACTGCTTGTTATTTTAAGGAGTACTTTCATTTTCAGTGCAACTACCTACTTTACACTTGTATCATTGTACAACACCAAAGAACTCGCTATATTCAATTGTATTTTCATTGACTTTTGTAAAATGTAACTGTGTAGCAACCGTTAATTGCATTATGACTGGTGAATATCAATTCTTACATGCTTCTTGCTGGTCAAGCTCACTAACCTTGATGTGCAGATGGACCAGCCTGATTCATTGTCTGAAGTAATGCAGATCCATCTTGCCAAGCTCCAATCTCCTACAACTTCACGGCCAAAAGCTGGATGGCCCAATCAGGGAATAGAGGTGGAAATGGAAGACATGATCACAGTGGAAAATAACTGCATGTCTGAAAACAATGGCAACTTCTGAAGCTATCTTCGTGGACATGGCAATATCTGCAGTTTTACAAGAAATGGATTCAGCTTCTTCTTTAAAAGAGGAGCAAAGAACATCTTGTGAAGCTTTTCTTACCCGAAATCATGTTTTCGCTCTTCTCCTGACCAGGGATCACTGCTGGGAAACTGGGAGAGAACACGCAAATCATCTGCGGATGATGCTGGTTGGTCTATGTTAGTCGTGGTTACTCAGCGATACCTGGCGAAATGTGCTGTCCTCAGAATTACCGGGAGAACTTGGTGGGTATTGTCGTTGATGAGGTTTATGTCACATATAAGTGGTAAATGATACATCTGTATGGTATAATTCAATGTAAGATGATAGTCTAAGGACTAAACCATAGTTTTCTAGCTGCTACGTCATACTGTGGCTTGATATGGATTGGTCTGTGATGAGTGTGATTGGCAGACCAATTGTCCAATCACCAGCTGCAGTTGTTTTATATATATATAGATATACGGAACTGTCTGTCTGGCATGTCAGGTTACAAGCACACAGTTGATGAAGAGAGCCTTCCTCCCTTCACCAAAGGCTGGTCTTGCTGGACTGTTTGCAACCATTGGTGGCAGCAGCTTCTTCTCACCGTGGGAGCATCTTGCTCCCTCATAGATGTATGGTGAGGACACTGCTACTCCTCTGGATGTCACATGTCAGTTTTTAAAGACATGCACAGACAGCTAAATTAAATTAATGACAGGTCAAAGTGATTTGCTCCTTGTCATTTTAAGCATTACACCCTGTTCTGTTCCCACTTGAACTTTTTTTCCATTTGTAGCCAACTGTCAAGTTTATGCAGGTAAGCTAATGATACTACCCACCAGTAGTTTTTACTCCTACGAATTTAAAGCAAGTGTATATCCAGAGGGGAAGGAAATCATCATTTGAATAAGCCAGTGCAATTTACAAAGTAATTGCCCAACAAAAAATGCATGTTTGAAAACTTTAATATCTTAACTTTTAACGTGAACTGGATTACTGCACAGAGAAGTCAATGAAACTTAACATGGATGGGAATTCCTAAGGGTTATTAATGCCAATGCCGTAATCATTCCTGCTTATTATTCTGATTCTTGATCAATTCCCTTAATAATTCAATAATGAGTGTCCATTTGAGTTTGGAAAAAAAATGACTGTGGCAACAATGGCAAACACATGGCCAATGATATTTAATGCTTTGCTGCATAAATGAATGCTTCTGCAACTCTGCTGGTGTTTTCACCCTTTCTTGCAATCACACAGATACAGGATGTAGTGCAGTTTGTGTCATTTTGAGTCAAAAGACAAATGAAGTTTACATTCACAGAGTTTTTGGCAGAGTAAGCACTCTAAAGTGTCTCCTATTGCTAAGACATGATTCCAGACCACACTTAAGTTGCAGAGAAGCTCTCATTCACACTGAAAATCTAAAAGTAAACAGTGTAAAATAATTTCTTTGCATTCCCTTAATTCCTGAATAAATGAACTGGCAAGAGTTACTTGACTTTATCAGCATGTGCCTTGACAATAATAAAAAAGCAAAGTAAGAGATTAAAATGTGATGAATCTTGGGCTAGCTGTCAAAAGATCAGTCACTCATAAAAGGTTTCATCTACAAATAGCCCTAAATTGTGCCTATGCTTTAAATAATACCTCTTCCTCAGTGAAGGCTTATACTAAATGCTGTCTATAAGTGATTAGGTTTTGAAGCACAGACAGTCCTCATATTTGCAAACTTAGAGAATTGTACCAGTATTTCACCAAACAAACTAACACAGCTTGTGTTGCAGTGAAAGCCAAAAAGCATAAAATCTACATTTTTTGGCAACAGGCGTCTACTTTTTTAAAGGAAATGTAAGCCCCCTACCAACCTCCCTTTTTTAATGTCTTTGCTACACTTTATAATGCCCCCTTGAATTTCACACAGCATATCATTTAAACATCTAGTGAGTAGTCGTTATGGCTTAGTGAAGAGTTTGTACATGCAGATAGTTGTTCAGGTGGCACAAATTAAATATATATATGTGTATATATATATATATATATATATATATATATATATATGTGTGTGTGTGTGTGTGTGTGTGTATACATATATATATATTTCATTTATATATATACATATATTTCTTATATAAACATATAAATATATGTATGTGTGTGTATATATATACACACACATACATATAGATTTATTTATATATATTTATATATATGTATATATATATATGTGTGTATATATATATATATATATATATATATATATATATATATATATATATATAAATATATATTTTAGTGGGCTTTATCAGTTGAATGCTTCACATACCAAAATTCAAAGACATCAACTTTTATGTCATTCCTAGAATTACACGTCAAAGTATGCAAATCCTTTTTTTCAGGTCTTCAGGTTTGATGTTAAAAAACGTGTACATAATGGTTTATATATATATATATATATATATATATATATATATATATATATATATATATATATATATATATATATATATATATATATATATATATATATATATTTACACATACATATATATGTGTATATATATATATATATATATATATATATATATATATATATATATATATATATATATATATATATATATATATATATATAAATATATTTATATATATAGATATGAGTTTTAAGAAAGAGAACACCCCCCCCCCCCCCCCCCCATTATTAACTGATTAAGTCATTATAATTTCAAAATTGACGGAGTTCTGTTTTCTGTACTTTGTACTTTGCTTACAGCATGTAGGAACTGAAGCCAGGGCTAAATATCATTATATTGTAGTTCACAGCCATAAAGTTGACTGTTTCCTCTTTTCTGAAACCAGTAAATGTTAAATGTCCTCCACCTGTATTCATACTACTTGTGGGAAAAAAAATATCTAGTGACCTTTAGAAGTTTTCTTAGGATGCTTGCTTTGTGCCTCTGCAAAATGCAACATTTTTTGCATGGATCTATGTTTTCAGTAAATGTGTTTTATGTACAGATGGTCCAGAGAGGCACTTTGCATGCCACTGCAGAAGAAACTGCCAGGCAAATAAGGGGTTTGTCTTATAAAGTATTCATTGTCACCTGGTAACGGCCTTCGTTTATCATTTCACCTGAAATTACAACGAAAACCGATAGCATATCAGAGGGAGGGAAGAAGAGTGCTCTGAGGGACAGAGGCAAAGAAAGTTAACTACACCCCTTTGAAAAAAAACAGAGGACCTCTGTTCCTGTGAGAGGAGTGAGTGTTATTTGCTTAAAGCTTACGTGCATGAGTAATATTTTTGTCATATATTCTAAAACCACATGATGCCTGTGGCAAAAAATGAAGCACAAATGTTTACATCACATGCAGTTTGAAACCTTGTTAGTGCAATTATCTATTAACTATGTTTAAATCCTGTACATATTTTTGAGTGGCACCCATTGATAATTAAATATATGACTGTCCCAAATTAGTTATTAGCTTTACTTTTTGTAAAACATGAAGGAAATAGTGTTGCATACAAGCAGCTTTTCTGTAGCCACACTAACTGAAATATTAGATTTGTATCTAAAGTCTTGGAATAGTTGTGTGAAATAAAAAGAAAACAGATTTTAAAATAATTTTAATTTCTTTCCTTCAAAACCCTCTTTTCAAGAACTGTGCTCCCCTCATTTAAATAGAGGCAGTTGAGGCTCCACCCCAAGAGAGTTGAAAGGCTAGAAGACCACAAAGATGGAAAGGCCAGCCCACTGAGGGAGGGAGAAAAAAAACCTGCTCTGGTTCCTCTGCCATAATTTCCTATCAGCCTATTCAGACAACATCACCAACAGCTTGGTCTGTGCGTGTGTGTTTGTATGGGGGAGAGTGAGAGACAGAGCGGCAGCGCTCGACAGGCAGAGAGAGAGAGAGCAGGGAAGGGGGAGGCTCCGTATTCTTTCACCTACCCCCTGTCAAACCATAGGAAGGAGGGGCCAGACCCTAAGCTGCCAATCAAATCCGCTCGTGGCAGCCGGCATTATCTCAGCAACAAACTATTGACAGATTACATGTCAAGGAGTTTAGTGCATGATTGAAGGAAGCCTTTTTTATCTAGTTACTTTTCCGCTTTATTTATCCCTCCACCAACCAACATTCGAATGACTTTCTAACAGAGTTGAGTAGTATTATGAAAGTTACATGTCTGAGAGGATTTAACTTCGACTTCCCTGAATATGGTGAGTACTCTTCTTCTTCTTCTTCTTCTTCTTCTTCTTCTTCTTCTTCTTCTTCTTCTTTTGTATCTTTGCCAGATATGTTTTATTAGCTGACAGTTTAAGGTGTGTCTTTATCTCTGGCTAAATATACCGAGAGGGGAAGTTCATGATTAAACTATGTGCCAGCCCGTATGTATACTAAAGTGTTGCAACACCCTTATTTATAGCGCTTTGACAGTGCCCAAAGGTGACTGCAATATCAAATAGTATAGCTTGTTTCTCCAGCAGTCAGCTCCTGATGCTATGTAACATGCAGAACACATGTCAAGAAAGTTCACAAAGCCAGTTTCATTTTCTCTTGTCAGACCGTATTTCTCTTCCAGGACACAAGACCTGAACTACTCAGCCTTTTTTATATATATTTTTTCAATATATTCATCTATGTTTATTTTCTTCTTGTTTTAGTTCCTTCATCTAATGACATGTTTTTGAATAAGCCAACTTTCAGAAGTGTTGAAATACAGGTATTTGACTCACCCAGAGAGGAGCTGGCAATGCCATTAGGGTACACACTGGATGGCCTAAGGGGTTGTTGCCAAGGGGACAAAGCAAACAAACTGTTGTGTTGCCTTTGTTGTCACACATGTAAAGTGAGCAGGAGTAGTGTTAACACCTTTTCAGGTACTTCTAATTAATGTGTAAATACGCAGCACTTTGCGGTGGGTTTCATTTAAAAAATAACCACCCAGGTGAATTAAATGAGTCACGTTAGATAAAATTATGATATGCTATATATTATTTTATGGTTTAATGATTAGTTACATTTAACAATATCTTTGTCTTAAGACATTTGTGCTATTTAAAGGAGTAACAGATCTGTAACTGTCAGATTTACAACAGTCGCTCTGTGCGTACTTCTGTCAGAGTAAACTTGTCCTGTTATAACTGGCTCACACTTCATACTTCCGAGTGTCACCCTCATCTCCACTTTCGTTAAAAAAAAAAAAAAAGGTTTTCTATGTGTTTAAAAATAAGTTATTTTTCAGCTTCATATTTCTGTTTTCACATGTACTGTATGCGTGTGTGTTCTCTGTTCGCATGCACTGAGTTGTGTCTTCCCTTAATACACGTGTGTGTGTGTATTAATATTCACTCTCTACTTTATATTTGCTACATGCTTGAAAATAGTTACTTATTATCTGAACTAAAACTTAGTAAAGACGTTATGCTGCCGTCATAAACTTTTATTAATTTTATCTGTCTTATTTTTAAAACCCTTTTTGAACTTATCCACATTATAGATTTCCATTTAAGGTTGCTTTATGTATTTTAGTTATACCATTTATTTTTAAATAGTATCCAAGTGTTTGAATTATGGAAAGAATGCCTTAAATTTTATATACACAGAATTATATTTTTATCTTCTTCTATTTTTTTTTTAGAAAATGAAAACTTTAAATCAAACTTTTTTTAAGCAGATTTTGCTTTAGACTCTTATTTTTTTGTTTTGTACCTTTATTCCTTTTTAAATACTTAAATCAACATGTCTTGTGTTTAAATTTAGCATTTAAGTTATTTTGATGTTTTTCTGCTTTAAAGATGTGGCAATAAAAATCAAAACCCTAATGTATCTATAAATCCCTAAATTGATATTTCCTTTAAACTAAAACTCAAAGAGACTCTGACGTAGATCCCGCTAACCACAACATTTGACAAACACATGAGAGAAATACAAGAGAGCTCAGTTATAATCTTTGGTTATTTAAAGTGTCCTGTATTATAGTTTAAAATAACAACAAACATCTACAACTGTAATCGTGACACACCCTAATTTCAAACTTTTCGTCAGCTTGGAAAATGTTTTTCTACCCTCCAATGAGTCATAATGTTGATTACCTTCTCCCTCACTGAGTTGTCTCATTAACCCTTTGTGGCCCTCTCCATCTTTTACGGCCTTCCACAAAAATCCAGGATGAAATGAGGGAGAAAAACAAGCCCGATCTGAAGGCCCTCAATAACCTTTTATCACAATTCAGCAATAACCTGAATCAATTTGATGTCTTAAGCAATAAAATATGCTGTTGCACTCCTATTTCTGCTGCTCCTTGGATGACAGTAAATTTACATTTTTTAATTAAACTAGCCGGAATTTTTATTAGGGGGCTGGGCTATGCTAATGGGAATGTTGTGTACAGCAGATTAACAGAGTTTTGAAATAAATTTTAACAGGGAGACATTTGGAGGGGAAAAAAATGTGAGTCATTGTCTTTAACCTCTTTCATGCCGATTTCTCCAGGGGGATCCTTGTATTCTAAGGAGCCTTGTCAGGGAGGAGTGCTTCTCAGCAATGAGGTGATTAGTATCGCCTTGTCAACCGAGGAAAAACACACTCATTCTTGAAATTTATTTTTAAATGCTGTCTAACAAAATATAAAATTTTATTACATGAATTAAATCGCTCTCTTTACCTTTCTAAAAAAATTTCCAAAGAACAAAAAAATCCTATTTTAATTTTCTATTTTTCTAACTATATTTTATGGCAAAAAAGACAATTTTATCATGGGATTCTATATTTAAAAGAAGAAGTATTACTTTCACTGTCTTAATTTTTGTTTCCTGAATAACATTTTCCTGTTCAAACTAACCTTTTTAAATCTTGTTTGCCCACATTGGAGGAAAACTATTAAATAAGTGTTGAATACAGTAGTAAATGGGAGCATATATGTTTGTGTAGTTTTATGGTTCGCTCTTAGTATTTGATTGATGTTGTACGAGGCTGTGTGTGTTATGCCTGGTTTTAGTAGAGTGGCAGGGGAAGAGAAAGGGGGAACATAGACAGCAGACAAGGAGAGGGTGGTGTGTGTTTGTGTGTGTCGGGGGGGGGGGAGTTAGACAGAAAAGAGAGGGACAGCTGAGTCCTGATTGAGCATGTGCCCAGTCATCAGACACAAGCCACCCAACACCGTAATTACCTTAACCCCTGTCTTTTAATACCCAAATCACACCAACTGGCCTTTTTTTCTTCCCCAGTAGAAAGAGGAAACATTAGAGATCAAACGATCAAATAAACTCCAGATGCACGTGGGCTGCCATGCATCTTGCCGCAGGAGCCAAAGTGTTCAGGGCTACTTGATATGGGCCAGGAGCGAGGCAAGTGGCATCACCACCCCCTTTCTTCAATCCTGTGCACTCATGCAGTGGCCAGCACCTAATTAAAACCTCAAAGCTCCCCGTCACCAATCTGGAGTAATGGCCTAATTAATACTTGCTGAAGAAATATTCGGGAATGATAAACAGGTTGCACCTTGGGTCTTCATTGCCTTTATTATCTAAAATATATAACAGGCTAAGTTTTTATTATTACAGATAATGCCTGCTTTTCCTAAAATTAAAGGAAATTGAAACGGTAAAATTATCTTTTAATTATACCATCTAAAAAGAATGGCAATTAATAACAAATTACCTCATTTATTGAAAGTGAAAGTTTTATCAAGTATTATTGTCTTGGAAAGAAAAATCTCCTTCTATATTTCTCACTCACTCCTCTCAGCGTAAGTAATCCTGCTTTTAATCTCACAGCTGAATTTGCCGTGTCATGTATTCTTATGTGCAAAGTCAAGAAAGAGGCTTCCGGTGATTTTTTTCCTTGCCTCAATTTCCTAACCTTTTTTTATGAAATTATAATTTCATGCAAAGTAAGGGGGAAGAATAATCTGTAGCTGCTGATATGCTATATAAGAGGGGAAAAGAGGAAAATGAAGAGGTAATTAGCAGAGTGGAAGACTTTGTGCGTTTGTCTGAAAGCGTGGTCTCCACTGGCCATGAATGAATTTGCATGCTTCACTTATCAAAACACACTTATTAAGGCAAGCTGAAAGAAAGATTAAACCGGCACAAAATGTGGTGACTAATCCTTTTAAATTGTGGCAGGGGGGTCTTTAAGGTGTGAACTGCCCTGCATAGGTGTGCGACAGACCTCAACTTTGATGCTTTGAGCTGAATTTGCATTAGAGCAGCAGATGCAGAGTTAACTATTTAAAGATATGGACAGTGATTGGCACAGGTAATAAATTGATAGTTTATCTCCTGACCCTCTTATCTTCTGAACAAACAATGCAGGCGGGTCAAGCCAGGTTGATATAATGCTGAAGACATGTTGTGTGGTCCAACATTGACGACTTTCCTTGTTCTTTTTTTTTTTTTTAATCCGTTAATTTTAGTGTGTGGAGTTTATCATGCATGCAGTGTTAAAAACTTGTATCATGACGAAAGGAGGGTGTTAAAAATCGTTACTGTCATTTCACAGCTGTGCCAAACACAAGTTAATTTCTCTTTTTCAGAGTTTAACTTCTGTTTTACTATTCACTGTCTTAATTTTTGATGTGATTATAGTAATAAAAAACAAACAAGATGCCTTTTTTCTGTCACCTTCAGTCTTGGTGATAAAATGTTTGCACTATGGAGTAACAAAGCCAATACCCCTGTCCCCCTCTGTAATTGACTGCAAACAGCAACGTAGTGACGTTTAAACACTGCCCTCCTCTCTCTACTATGTCAAACACACACACACACACACACACACACACACACACCCACACACACACACACACACATCTTGCACGTTGTCCCCCACTGGCACCCCTCAACTTCAGGTCTCCCCTCTGCAGTGTGTGTTTTTGTGTGACATTCTATTCACTTGGGTCAGTAGCAGGGAGCAGCGGCAATAATTACTGTCTGTACATGATAAATCTGAAGCCCAGCTGCTCATTTCTGTCATTGCCGATAGAGAAGGAAAAAGAGGGAGAAAGATAGAGAAGAGTGGGGGTGGGGGATTGGGGGGTGCTCAGCAGTTTGCCGGATTTCTTTCCTTTTTTTTTTCTTGGTAACTTGATAGGATTACATGGTTCCAGAGCCCACACCTGTTAAGAGGCTGTTAGCAGAACAGTTGGCAGTTCCATAGCCACAGCTTAGCCTTTTTTCTTCTCTTGCTGCTGTCCTTACTCTATCCCCTTTTTGTGATTTCATCCCACATGTATGACAAGAAGTTTGTCCAACGAAGTGGGAAGGGGGGGCAGCACTGCCTGGGACACGTGAGCAGTCTGTGTTTGATGTTACAGCGCATACCCCTCACTTCTCGGTGAGTGTAAATGTGTGTGAGGCCAGGTCGGTTGACATCTCTTTTTTCCCTTCTTCTCCTGAGACATGTTGTCTGCTATCATTTGTGCTTGCTTCCCTCCCTGACCTCAGTCACTCCAGAGCCGCCCCTGGAACAACGTATATATATATATATATATATATATATATATATATATATTTGGTTTGTTTTTCCAAAAGGGTGGGGGACAGGTGTTGGCAGAGTTGTAAAATGCCCAAATACAGGTTCAACCAGACGATTTAAATGATTAAGGGTTAGGTTGAGAGTGTTTGTACATATTTTAGGAGTGCCAAAGCCCTGCTGTCAAATTAGAAATACTTTTGGAAGGAGTGGGGAAATGAGTAATGCATATAATTTTTTGCTTGTTTTCTCCTGTTTGGCTTTATTAAACTCATAAACAGCCCTGATTTTTTTTTTTTTTCAGCATGGAGATATTTTTTTGGAGGACAGCTCATGGACGAATGAGTGACAGACATCAGACATAGAAAACTGCTCTACAGTATCTTGTTTTGTGCCTCGGTGCAATGTGTCTCGCTGCCTTATTTGGCGTCCAGCAGCAACCTGGCTCTTTGGCTTTGTCACTTTCTTTGGGCCCTCAGCACCTGTTCCTCCTATTGTGTTGGAATTTTCTATATTTGGCAAGAAGTTGGACTCTCATTTGGTGTCCACATCTATGTTTTTTAATGGGTTGAGGAAGATGAGTGGTGTAAACTCAAGTGTTTTTCTTTTTTTTTCTCCTTTAGTTGCTTAGCTGATCAAAGGACAATATTAGAAAACATGATTCAACTTGGGAGGAACATGAAACACTTCTCACCAGGGTTTCTAAATGTCATTTCGTCCTTTGCATGTTATTGACACATTGCATTGCCAGGAGTTCAAATATTCTCCTGTCTGAAACACAGGAGAAATAAAAAATGAGCAAAGTTTATAGATATACCAGGCTAACTTTTAATTGTTCTGATATGTAATCACTGAATGACAATAAAAAAGGGAGCAGGGCCACTTTAAAAGCTTTATCTCTCCTGCTCTGTGCCCAAAGTGTCATGTCCATAACAGCACCAGCTGATCTACAGAGTAAAATAACCGCGAAGGCTTATTGTTTGGACAATATTGGAGCCCCCCACCTCAACCCTCCCTCCTCCCCACCGCTGCTCCTCTCCCCTCTCCCTTGATTCATTTCACCCACTGTCCTCGGCTGCTGGAAAATGGCGTTAATTTTTTTATTACCTGTTTGACTCTCCAGCCTTATTACTGTAGCCCCTTAATGTTCTCTGTAACCGTGGAAACCAGATGAATAAATGTCCGCCAAAGAAAATGAGATGATTAAACAGGTCACCCTTGCAAAACAAATTCGCTTGGTCGAGCGCAATTTGTGTACCAAGCGGCTGTCTTAACAGTTTGCTAACAAGGGGATTGTTTGCCAGTATAACTGACAGAGAAGGGTGGAAATGAAGATATCTGGGGAAAAGGATATGATTGAAGAGATAATGTTTTAGATCTCAGCACTGTTTGTCTCATCTCTTTATTCTTCATGATAATGCTGGGGTTTTATTTGATTTAGAATTCCTTCTTCCTATTGTTTTTATGCCTTTAAATTGAGAGAAACATATTCTTAAAGATGTTATCTAGATATACAACTACAGTTTACTCATAGCATTTAAGTTAAAAGCAGCCATCCATATTATTGTCAAAGGCATTTGGTTTGTCATCATCAGCAAGTGCTGTAGCAAATAGAATTTCCCTCATTTATGTGGCAACCAATCATTACTGCTAATTGTCCTTGAGGCCATCTGTATAGGAAGCCTCGTCCTCTGTTGGCGTTGGAATGGTTCTGGTCATGGATTTACTCACCCAATAATAATACTCCATAGTCAGCGCAAAACACTTCATATTCATACTTGTAATAATGAATATAAGGGAGGTTAGTTTTCTCAAATCAAGAGGGGGTCTGCAAGTCTTAAGAACTATTTCAAGTTGATCAGTTAGTTTAGCAACACTAAGGCCTTATACTCCAAAAGTATTGAAAGGTCTTAAATTAATTTAAATTTTAGATACATTAGCCACAGTTATTTTGATCAGCTCTGCCTCTTCAAGGAGAGAACTGCACAAAACCATTGCTTAACTTAGCAGATTTTAGGTTAGAGCAAACTGCAATAAAAAATTGATTGTTCACCATACTGAACACCTTAACAAGGCTTTACCTTTATGCTGACAAGCCCCTTTGTTTAAGTTCTTTTTCACTCCAGGCTGAAGGACACATGGGCTATGCAGCATGCCACAGAAGTGCCAAAACAGAGGGGCACTTGCTAGCTGAAAGTAAGTACTGTGTGTACAGTACAGTGCATAATCACCCCAGCACTTGTTTTTTTCAACTGACACTCAGTAAATTACACTGAGCTCTAGGCCTCATCTGCCGCAGTGTATAGCCTAGCTTCAGTGTCACTTCTCTCTTTACAGGGACAGAATTAATTGAAGTGATTGAAGTGTTTCATAGCTTAGTTTCAATTTTTATGGGTTGGATGTAATTTCTTTTTTTTTCTGTCACTGGTGCTAAATCAATTCATTTTAAAAGGGGCTGGTGCATGAAAAAATAATACATGATGTTGTGGTGGCCATTGGGTTGATGCCTCAGTTATTTGTAATGTCCTTCTCTGTCCAGGTGTAGCATCTTTGGCTCTTACATTTAGTGACTGGTATCTAAATTAGGCACTTAAATCGTTGCTGTGATTCAGTTAAGTAAGTAATGAAGTTATGGGTTGTAGCGCCACATCATTCCAGTTTTGTTTTTTATACCCTTGTTTTATACTCAAATAAAGGTGTTGGCTAAAGTGTCCTGTAGCTAGCAAGTTATCTGTATGGACTTTTGTCAAATTCTGTTTTTTTTCTTCCCTTGATTAACCATTCACTGAGCATTACTAGACTTATTTCCTTCTACCAAAAAATCTGAAGTAACATACAGTAATGATGAGTTATCACCAACTAAAAACTGCTAAACTGTTCTTTTTTACAGTAACTGCAAACCATAATTATGTCTCTAGAAAAGTATTTAAATGGAAAAGTATTTGTTTGGCCTCTCTTTCTCTCCATGTTATTATTGTATCGACAACCTAATTCTAGCCCTAAGTGAGAAGGCCATCAAATACTGTTGCCAATTTAGCACCAGTACCAACACATCCAAATCACTGCGAACCAAATTACAAGAGAGATTCAGGGGCTTCATTTAAGAAACAGTCAATAAAAGCCAGAGCCAAAGATGATGAACGCTCTCTGACTTCTCTGATTGGTGAGCTGTCCAATATTTCCAAACCAAGAGTTAATATAATAAATCATTTGTATTCCCTTATATGTACAGATTCAGGAACAATGCTTACATTGTTCCTTAATCTGCACTGACATCAATTCAAAAGTATCAGTTTTGCAATTTAACAAAACCCAACTCTTACCCTAACCTCATTGGACCTTTGGTTCTCAAATCATTAATAGATAATAGATATAAAAATGCTATGCCTTGAGATTTTGGCTTAATCTTGGGCAACAAAAGTTTTAAAACCACTTCCTTACCCATAATGCAACTGATAAGAAAGTGAAGATACAATGAAAGAGAGTCTTCAAAAGTCATGAGAGAATTGAATTATCTTTAAAGCTCTAGAATTTCTCTGTTCAAGCTGATGAAACAGTTACTCGAACTGCACCTTGGTTTCAGTGTGTCACTAGGTTTCTTTCCCATGATTCCCTTACCCCCCCCACCTCCTCCGAGTGCAATATTCTCATCTGACTTGTTTTAAGCAACACTCACTGACAACCATATGAACCGTCAGGCGTTTTCATCTGGGAAAATGAGAGACTTTGTGGGGCAGATTTAGCCGTGTAAGGATAGGGCAAACATGCAAACTTGGATTGGAATCAGGCCTGTGTTGCCATTCTGACCACAAATCATAAATGTCGGGGACACGGCGGTAGTGTTGTTTATGGAGGGATGGCACGCTGCGCCACTCAAGGGTGTTGCCTGTTTGCATTGATGCACCACCACCACTTACTGCCTCTTGCTCTAAAACAACTTCCGCATCCCACTCAGCCCAGCCATTTTGTCCCGTTACCAAAGCAGATCCCAAATATTCACCGCAGCCTCAGCCTCAACTTTAACACAAGGGGGGTTGTTGCTCAAAGCAGGGCTATGGCTGCTTTAAGTCGTTTGTGGGATGGGAGATGCCGAGCAGAGTTTTTTTTTTTTTTTCCACTGGTAGATGGGATATTTCATCCCAATACAGGGATACAACAGCTCAAAACTGAAAAGCACTTATGCATTATTGATGTTTTAATTTGTGCAAATGCCCAAGTCTTTGTTAAGTGATTATAGTGCTGGGGAGATAACAGGGGAGGCACTTCTCTATGAAACAAGAGCTTGCTTGCTGGCCGCACTGGGAAGCCATTGGACTAAATCTAACAAGTCGGCGCTTCTACTCAGCCCTGTGCAAGAGGGAGGTGGGGGTGGGGGTGGGGTTGTTAAGGGGGGTGTATGTGGGAGGGAGTGAGGAGAGTTGACTCAAAAATATCAACGTGTCCAAGATAAGGAAAATTCAGTTGATCTTTTGTCCTTATTTAAGCTACACCTCTGCTGTTTATGATGGTAGGTTTATAGTTCTTTTACATCCCTTATCAAAAATTATTTGATGTAAATACAATGGAACTGACCTGAAAAGCCCCATGTGTAAATACTCCTCATGGCACACTAGAAACTGACCTTGGGGGTAGATTGCAAAGTTGTAATGTGTGCAAAACAACCCAATAAAATAATACCCTGTTGAAAGGAGTGAGTTTGGGTAAATATAAAAGAGGTAAGGAGAAAGGAAGTTTTCTTTTCTTGCAATGATTAACTCTGAACAAAGGTTATCAAGGTTGGCATTTGTCAAAATCCGTAATTTATGTAATTGCCTTCTCCAGCTTGATAAATAATGATTGTAGAGAAGGCTGAAACATTTCCATAAAAGACAAACATGTTTGTATATTCAGACTATGAGCCTAGCTAAAAAGATTTACTTTTATCCAAGTTGATCCAATCTGCAGCTTCATCTCAGATCATTGTCACCAGTGCGTAGAAAGCCGTGTTTCCTCCATTGTGCTTTTTGTTGTCTGGGACGGTTGTTCAAACTCGGCCTCATCTACAGTGCTTCCTCACCTGCAGCTGTTCACACAGTCACCTTCCTCCGGCGCCTAATTCGTGTATAACCTGAAAATTACACTGTATTCGTTTGGCTCAGACTGTATTAAAGCAGGCTCTATCATTGTCAGCCCCTGAGATAAGTGTCTTAGTTTTGGCTTTGGTTTCTGTATTACTCATTCTCTTTTGTTCATTGGCTTTTATTTTTGCTTTATTCTTTGGGAAAACCTGCTCGAGTGTAGAACTGAGCTTTGCCTCCTGCTTTGAGGTCCCTGGTGAAGGTAAAACACTAGAGCATGCGTGTGCACGTATACACACACATACACATGCCTACACCCACATAAAATGAACACACAGTCACACAGTAGGCTCTTAGTCTTCCCCAAGCATTTACTGCTTTATTAAGCTGTCTCATGAACCCACAAGCAGAACATGAGAATACGGGAAAAAAAGAAAAGCCCATATTACTTAGATGATTTGATGTCATTTGTGGACTACAAAACACTAGGCGTTATTGTGTGCGCAGGGAGAAAGAGCACGAGCGGGGGAAAAAAGAAGTTGGCTTAGAAATTCAGAATTTCAATTAGCGTACGTAATCTGAACCTGCCGGCTTTGATAGAGGCTTTTTTTTTTTTTACTAAGAATACAGCAGCACTTGTAAAACATTAATTAAGCAGACTTGTTTTTTTAAAGGGATGGAGTAAAGTGTTCTTTATGCAGTCCTTTTTCACTGAACAAAAGGCAGTTACCTCACATAGAAGACCGCTTCACCCAAGCCAGTTTGAAAAAAGGACTATTTGAATTAGAGAAAAAAGCACAAAAGACAAAAAAGACAAGCTATTGAGCGTAATGTTCCAAAGGAGATGATATCATATGAGAGCACAGCCTTTTGCTGAAGAATAGAAATGTATCCGAGGCTCAGTGAAACCTAAGCTTGGTGCAGGAAAGCGAGCCCCTATTTTAATGACTTTCTACCTGACAGATGACTTTAGACAGCCTTTTGGATCAAATTGCTCTGACTTTGTCTCTTACATCATCAAACCATTGATAATTAATAGTTTATATGAATTGTTAATTGATGAGTAATATGAGTTATGGAGCAATATTCTCCTAAATGTTGAGCCCATTGTGGTGGGTTGTGGCAAAGCTTTAGTATGTGTATTTGTGCCGCATGGAGGCCTAAGCCCTCTTAAACTTTTTCAGTTTTCTGGTTAGCTTGGGCATGTGATACTGCACAATGAAATGCATGCTCTGAACAACACCGCTTAGCAATAAAGGGGATTACAGTTCATTCACCTGCTCTGGACTTATTTTCCATGAATACATCAAGATAAAAAACAATTTACTTTATTCCCAATGGATCATTTACAGACACAGATAATGGCCATGATATAAAAAAGCATGTTAAAGGTGATTTTTTTCCCCCCTCAACATATTGTAAGACATAGCATTTACGGGCCCCTCTTCTGAAATGTGTAACAGAAAAAGAACTGAACAAGTCCTTGTCCTATATTTGCACACAGTGTTGTGTATTAATTTTCCACGGACTATTGTAAATCCTGTTGCTGTGGGTGATGAGTACACATACAGATGATACATTAAAACTGCCATAACTCGCACACCCAGCAAAGCTAAAAATCAATTGGAATGGATAGTTAAGCTGGCCCCTAAAAATCAATGAGCAATTCATGTCCTTGATCACACAGTGTCATTCCTCTCAGTGTAAGAGGCTGATGAGGGCTGAACACACACAAACACATATATACTCCTATACAGCACAAATATTCACTGTGCTGGTACTGTAAGCTAAGGGTAAATTAAACTTGAAGGCAAGAGCAAATTTTAATGAACACAGACTTTAAACAACTTCCCTTTGAACTAAGCTTTAGATGTATTCTTAATATTAAAGCAATGACCTTTTCACACTTTTGTTCTGAAATTAAAAAGAAACCAGTGTTAATTTCATGAACCAAAATTATGATCATAATATTTACCACCTTAATTCATGACAAAAAAAGAGATGATAGTTATCCAATAATTCATCTTCATTGATAAGCAGCTTTACATAATGCTTATTTATTGTTGTTATACTGACAAGAGGAGACTAAATGTCACCAGTGGGCCAATAAACATGACTTTTCATTGTTTGTAGTAGTAAAGACATTCTATGAAAAACCCATTGTCTCATCGTTTCACCAAATAAGAGCCAAGTGTTGTTGGTGGTATGGCTACATAGTTCTCAAAATCATTTAAAAAAACCTCTGGGGTGTGAAGAAATATCAGTACATGAATGTATTGTAATATTTTGTAGCATGATAGTGTATTAATATTTTATCACTTGATCTTTAGTCGAAATTTGTGTTGTATTGCAATTCAGCCACAGACTGCTAGTTGGTAGCAGATATTCAGTCATTTAACTCCTCCTCGCTCTGTTTCATTTATTGTAAGAAAAAGGCAACAAAGTTTATCATTGTTACAGGGAACATGCTTTGTATAAAGAACATTAGTTTTTTTTTCTAGTTATTGTAACTTGATGTATCCTAAGGATACAGCAAGTTATAATAAGCAGGTACTGTGACCCTTGTTTTGTGATACGCATTAAATTGCCAGATTCTTGCAGGAACATGCCTCTACAGACCTACCGAAAGAGATTTGTCTTCATGAAAATGTGCCTCATTTATGTATTCCTATTTTTGTCAGTTTCTTTTGAATAATTTCAAGCATTGAAAGTAAGCTTACAGTTGCAAATACAATTAGATTGATTTTACAGCTGGCTATTTAAGTTACAGGGTGTATGTGAGTCCTTAAAATGTATTGAAAGTCAGTATATTAATTAATCAAAACCTTTGGTCTTAAAAAGATTTTAGAAGTCTAAAATGAAAAGAGGGAATCACATTTTACAGCTCGTTTTCAGTTTTTTTAATCTTCTGTAGTACTCGGGGTAAAATAATACATCTGTTAATCTCTAAATTGCAGATAGTCATTTTGTGCCGCTGATAATGTTTAACTATTACTGTTGTTACTATTGTTATTTATTGCTTGAATTCTTATTTATAAACACTTAAAATCTGAATCCTGCTGCCAAATAAGGAATTATCACAAGAAAATTTTACTCAGTACATATAAATCAAACAGTCACTAAAGAACCTGATATGCAACAGGGCCTACTCCGAAATCAAACTATGATAGTCAAAAATGGTAAAAATGCTTCTAAAACTATCATTCATTTTTGTCTAAAGGCTAATAAGATCAAATCCAAAATAGCAGCCAAATAAAACACTGATAGAAATGCATAGGTGTTGGTTAAATGTATTAAAACAGGATTGAATGTGGCAAATGTGCCTTATCAGAGCCAGCCAGTGAATACAACATTGTGGTCAATCCGTCCAAAATAGCAGGGAGTTCAATTTCAGAACCCATGCTGTTGTTTTTAAACCATGCAAAATGTTGCAATCCTCTGACATTGTACACCAAGCCTGAAAAATAGGGATGACCTTATAGCCATTACATGGTGGGGCCACAAATGCCCCCCACCCCCACACACACGCTCACACATATTTATTTACTCTGTGGACTAAGAATGTAGAAAGAGGAGACAGGCAATAGCCAAATGAAGAGGATGAAAATTGTGTGTTTCAAAATAGCAATTTTGCCCTTATTAATGCCATTAGTGTAACAGTCATAATGGATCAAATCAACGGATGACCGAAGCAACTCCTCTGTCTGTGCACTGTGACGGGATCATGTCGGGAACAATTTGGGGGTTTTGTGTTGATGAATGAAGTTTCAAGTGCTGTATTATCCTGCAAACTGCCCCTAAATTACACCATAAATTCTCTCTTTTTGTGCTTTTCTCTCTGTTCCTCTCTGTTTATGTTATTTTTCATTGTTTTTAAATCTTTTTTAATCATCAAGGGGGCTCTTAATTTGGTAACTACTGTCTTTACAATGCAGATTTTGACAATGGCACTGTGTCAGTCATTTTTGCTCATGGGCTTTTCTTGTTCGGGGCTGTTTGTGTCACTCTCACTTTGTCTTTCTTTGTCTAACAATTTAAGAAGCATTAATTCAGACCTAGATGCTAAAAAAGATGTTAATTTTACACTGCAAAAAGATTTTTACCTCTTAATACTAGTGTCTCTTCTTTAAACCCTTTTCTGTAGTCTGTGTTCTCCTTATTTGTCCATAGAGTCTGTGGTATATTAGTTTCAAGTTAGCAGTTGCTTGGCCTTAACAGGTGGTAATGTTTTATGGTCTGTTCCTCTGGTAACATTTGAAAGGGTCATTCAGCACACTAGCTAAATACCTCAGATTTGGGGCCTTCAGACCAGTTGTCACCTGTCAGGAGAAGCAGAGAGGGACTGGGTGAACACTTGCTCTTCCCCTCATTGAGGTGAGAATTTTCCAGCAGCTGTCACTCGGCCTCGTTTACCTCGTGGGTTTTATTGAGGCTTGCTTTTTAGCCCGCTTTTCCAATAAAGCAGGAATGTATGTTTGTGGCAACTACGGGTAGGGTGGGGTTGGGGGACTCCATTGCTGTGCCCTGTCACTCTCAATCTCGCCCGTGTGTATCCTCCTCTAGAAGAGTTACATGTCTCATCAGCCGCCAATCATTAGACGCACGTGAGACAAGCCCAGAGGCTGAGACTACTTTCTTGTCATTCAACTGTTTAAAAGGCTCTAGTGGTTTTTATTCTCACGTCTGGCGTCATAAAACCCTTTCTGTTTGACCGTGTACCAGTAGCAAAATGATGCATTCAGTTTGCCTCTGTTCTGCCTCTACTCCTAGACTTCTCTCTCGCTTCTCTCTTTCTTTCCCCTGTCTCCCTTACTCCCCCTTTCTCCCCCCTCAATCCATCTGCATCATGTCGATCTGTCAGACTGCCAGTGTCTGTTCCAATTAGATTCCACTTAATACACGTAACCTCGATTAACACGCAATCAAGCCCAGATAAATCACGTCCTTTAAGTCCCCCCCTCTGCCTCTCCTGTGTTGCTTTGCATCACTCAGTTTTTACCAACAAGCTTTCCTGAACACAGCCGTCGGTCATCATGTATAAAATCACATTCTGACTGCATAAGTAGGTAAATGTTAAAAATGTCCTCGGTGATGGCATATTCCTGTGCAGACAGCTGCATTTCACCTCGAACCTAATGCACTGCTTTAGTTTGAATATCACTTTTTTTATCCAGCTCTATGAGTCTCTGTGTGTGTTTCCAGCGGACTCTTGTTGGTGCCCTTCTCATCCCTGAAGATGAAGGTGTCTTAATTACATCTTTGGTTAAAAAGCTACAAAAGACACCCTGGGCTTTCCCTACATTGCGGGAGGCTGTGTAGTCTATTGTCTCTGTGACCTTTTTAGCTAGCGGACAATTGGTTTGACTAGATTACAAATTAAGACACAGCACCAGGCACTTAGAAAGCAAGTCTGTTAGAGAGCAGTTCTATTACTACCAGCCTGTGAAAGCCACTGGGCCATACATTTTAAGCATCACATAAATGGGCACAAAGTCAGGCATAACATGCACATTGTTCCATATCTATAAAATATAAAGTTACATCTGCTTTAATGATATCTGCAATGCCATTGTGTGTCTTTGCCAGTGGCAGAAAGGGAAAAAACACAAAAACCTCCACAGAGCTTAGGATTCAGAGTTGGTTATAATTCTTTTAACAAAGTTAATAATTTACACTGTTTATGCTAATAGGGGATAAGAGGACTGTTGAATTACCAAACAGAAGAAAACACTAAAAATACAAACTGAATGAAAACAACCTGGGGCACTGAAAAAGCACACACAGCACTCTTGGGGTCGTCTTTTATTAATCGCAGCTAAAAGTGCTAACATTGACATGTTGAACAGATTAGCCTCTTTAATAACAGGGCGGGTCAACATGGCTACCACTGCTGATCCATGAGGATATCCTTTCGGGAGACGGAAAGCCTGTGTGTTTCATATCCTGACCCCTGCCTCTAAGGGGCTAGCCCCTGTGCTAAGGATACACTGAATCTGGTTTGGGCATACACCAGAGGAGGATTACACACTCTTTTTCTCCTGCCACTCATTTCATATTTGTTATCAATACATTTTTGTCTCAGATTTAAGATTTTGTATTTTTCTTCCAACTCTTTTGTTACAGTTTGTTGTTGCTGTGCTCAGAAGTGTAGCCCTGTGACAGTCAGAGATCTGGTTTTGTTTCATACAATGATAGCCTGTGTCATACACGCTCAGGCTGCCACTGTACAGCATTAATGGTTTTAAATATCTCAATGCTAGTTGGAGCTGACAAGGCCTGCCGGTGTGTGGTGTGTAAATAGGGCTTGGATTTAAAATAAATTAAGCCATGAGAAGGGCTCACGTTGATCCATTTCTTATCTCCTTTGCTGCCTTGTCAGCCCGAAGCCCTTTTAAATTGTGTGGACAAGTTATGGGACAAGTAGGGCTCATTCACAGTTTTTAGAATGTAAGAATAGCCTGTTATAAACACTCCCTAATAAAGAATGTATATGTAAAACTGCAGAAGGCACTGTACTTTTCAACTGACTTGAAACTGTTGATCTCTGTAAAACCAATTAAAAAGTTGTGCGTGTTTTATTTAATTAGTATTGGGTGCAAACAAAATGAGTATTGAATAGACACCCGATAGCCCTCTGCCCTGTCTTTTTCCATTTATAAACTCCATCCACTGCCACAACAATGTAGCACTGTCTTTTTAAAAGGGGTGACAGTTTTGACCATAAGTTGAGCTAATTTTTTTTCTTTCCCAGAGAAAAAAAATGGAATAACACTGATGAGTTCTAACAGCTTCAGCCAGGCGATGGGCAAATATAATAAGTGTTTTCGTAGACGTCACCAATGATTATCTCATCTGGGCATTTTGGGTGAATGTGGTGGATTTAGAGGCTCGTCTACCATTGTGCTGACATCGAGCTTTAACAAACCAAATTAAATCATGGCGAAAATCATTTGAAACTCTCCCAGAGTCTGTCTCAAATGGCTAAACAATGAAAGTCTGGGAAAAATTTAAAGGGAACGCTGTGTGCATTTGGGTGTGTGTGTGTGTTTGTGTAGATTTGAGTTTGTTTAGTCGGGGGGAAGGGAGGGGGAGTGGTGTGGAAATGGGGGCAAATTAACCCTCACACTGAATAATTGGATAAAGAAAGCTAATATTTAACACATTCTTTAGAGAATTTAGGGCACATGTCCACCAGTACTCTGCTTTCATGGCATAAGTTAATAAGTTTAAGTTAGAAGCTTTACATTTAAATAAATGAAATCCTTTTTTTTTCTTGAGCATTTTTTAGTAATAACTTTTAGTTTATTTGAAAATTCTCACTGTCCTCAGCATGTTAAGTTCCTTCTGCCCTTTTATTCAGATTAAGGGGCAGAAAGGTCCAGTTTCAACAACCTGCCAATGTAGATTGAAATGTGTGTTTTGATGTTGATACCACTATGACAAACTGCAGCCTAGAAAAGACAAAATGACACCTGGATATTTTATAAACATAGGGGTGATATACAAGCAAGTGTCTTTCCCTGAAGTAGTCATTTGCAGCCTCTTGCAGTTTTAGTTCTCACATTTTTTTAAGAAAACTCTTCACAATTCGCAATTCATCTATACTGTAGCCTTGAATACAACTGCAACCAAGTTTTAGGACAGCCTTATTTCATTGTTAATCATTGTATTACTTTTTTATGTGTAAATAAGACTAAAATTTAGGCTTCTAACATGGGACACAGGAATATATCTGCTGTCCTGTCTCAGCACTCGCGTGCTACAGTCAACCATCCATGACCTTGTGAAATGAACAGGGAGATAGGGGAGAGGGGAAGGGTAGTCAGAGGAGTGGTTGCAAAGTGTGGAGGTGAATGGAGGAGGTGGTTGGGGAGGAGGGGGTGTAGCTGCTAAAGGCCTCAATTCAGCCAACGTGGCCTGATGTGACAGGATTAGCTAAGCCCCGGTGAGCATGGCTGGTACTGTGTGTGTGTGGGTGTGTGTGTGTGTTGCCGACAGTGTGCACAGCAGACTGGGAACCCCCTGTACTGCTGCTCACCACCAGCCAAGCCAAGACAAGACATGGGAGATCAACAGTGTGTCTGCCCATCGCTGCCATCAAGCCTCAGCCCTCATCACCCTCTCCTTCTTCCAATGGGAGAGAGCCAGACCATAGAAGATACAGCCAAGGGAGTCAAGATACAGAAGGGGGAGACACAGTGGGGGACAAGTGGGCGGGCAGCTGGGGTTAAAGTGAACGCGAGTTGGAAAATGATCCTATTAAATTGAATTAAAGAGGCAGTCTTCATTTACCCCAAGAATGATGGATTTGGATAATTAACAGTGTTAATGGGCACTGGTTAAAGAGGGCAAAGGAAACCAGTGAATGCGGACAGGGAGTCAGGGAGTCAGGGAGCCAGGTCAGACTTTCATTGTATTCAATTTGCAGCACATAAATACATGTGTAATTTTTATTGCATCAACCCATAGCAACTTTTTTTTGTGATTTATCTAAAAGTGTTACCAGACCAACAAGCAGAAAAATGTAACAAACCTGCTGTTACTCTTTGAAATTACTTTAGAGATACACCATGCTGTAATCACAGTATTGATGTTATCAGCTCATGGCTTCAAGGGTTTATCTTCTGTATTAACTAACAAAGAAATTTCTGCCAATATTTTTAGCCAGTTTTAAGCCCTACATATTGGATTTTTATACTAAAATAAAAAAGCAGATCTATCTCAGCTTAAGTTTTTATTTTTATCCTCATTTCTTATACTTTAAAGTGTCTGCCAAGGCAATGGTTGTCAACTGTTCTAACCCCAGGAACCAACACTAACCCCTTAAGTACCTCCATGGAAGAGGTTTTGTTTTCGCCAACATTTGTCTGTCTGCTTGAAAACAAGAATACCCAAAAAACATTAGGAACAGATTTGGATGACACTTTCAAGGAAGGTTTGTCATGATACAAGGAAGAAGTCAAACAACGTTGGTGGTGATCCAAATCTGGACACAGATCCAGGAATTTTTGAAGGATTTGTCAGCAATGCATGATACAGCAGTTTTCCACATTTTTGCTGATAACTTGGCTAGGAATGTCAGTGGCAGTTAAATGCCTTGACAGAGGGTTGGGCTTAAAGAACATTTCCAGTTAAAAATTGTGAGCAGATTTTAGACAGTTCAAAAGCATTTTGATTAAATTGATTGAATAACCTAACAAACTTGTTGTTTAGTCAGCATAAATAAGTGAGAGTAAAAACTTCCTACAAAAGGAAAAATCCTTTTTGTTAAACAAATACATTGACAAAAGAGGAAGAGGAAAATCATTGCACATAATAGACTTTGTGTTCTTTTTAATGATAAAAAATTGCATATATTTGTACCATCTAAAGAAGTTTGGAAGTGTTAACAACAGCTTGAATTCCAGCAAACTGAATTCCTAATTTAATGAGTTCTTGTTTTTCCCTAAACTTCCTGAATTAAGTGAAACTCTTGTAAGATGATCTGAACCATTGGATCAAAGTACCAGGCCTGCATGTAAATAGAGAAATAAAAGCAAAGGAGGCTGTCACTGATGAGCATGTAGGTTTAGTGTTGATATATTTTGAGGTAGTGTGCTACAGCAGTCAGTGCATTATATCAGTTTAATGCCCTTATCTCGAGACCTAATTATGGCACTACCAGTGTGTGAAGTGTGTGTGTGTGTGTGTGTGTTCATGCACATGCAGTGGTGTGCTTGTGTGCCTGGGTTTCAGTTTGGTCAATGCACAAACCCTATCTGCATGTCCTTAATTCTTAATGATGTGGAGGCCCTAGGCAGTGTGTGTGATGGAGAGGATGTCTGTGTGCCAAGTTGAAGTGATCAGGCAGCAGGGCACGGGCCCTCACCCCTTTGAAAAATGTCTTTGCTTCACTCAGAGCACCCGATCAGCAGTAGTGTGTCACTAGTTTCAACAGTCTAGTCAGGACTATTGACACCCTTGCACTATGTGTCAGAGTAATCTGCAGTTCATCTACTAGTTTGGAAATAATAGCTAATCTTGTGGAAGAACTAGATAGCTTTATTTACATGATCTGCCTGACTAATGCTGTTCATTCCTTCTATGCAGCTTCAGTTATAGTCTGCATTATTTTTGGACACTGTGTTTCTTTGTGTTGTGGATGTTATTAATTTGGGCAGTTGTAGTTGCACACTCAACTCTCTATTAAGTGGATGATGTGCATCACAACTTACCTGAAGCATGATTAAGCAGAGAATGTCTTAAGTAAAGGGATCAAATAATTTTATGCTACTTTTCTCCTTTCAAAAAAATTAACACCACAGTCGCACGCATGTGTGTAAGCGAGAGAGTGATAGAGTGTGTGAAAAAAAACAATCTCATCAAGCAGGAGGCCGTTTGCTTAGCAAGAGCTGACAGTCTTTGTGTATGTAAATGAAGAATTTAGACTAATGGAGTTGAACCATTTCTAATTTTGTGATGGCAAGAGGATTTTGATTGAAAGTAATTAAGCAAGCTAGCTGTAAAATTAATTAAAGCAAAAGGAGGGGGGACTTTTATTGGATTGGATAGCGATATAGCTGCTGTCAGGCAGGGGGACAAATGGGGGTGACCTGGATTCTCTGCCCTCCCTCCTCCCACTCGGGACTTTTATGTCACTTTAATCTCCTTAGAGCGGCTGGTGTGCATTTGTTCGAAATAATCAAGGAAATATGGTCAGAAATTGTCAGCTTTCAGATCTAATTTACCTGACAGCCTCGCAAGTGTGTGTGTGTGTGTGCATGCAAGTCTGCATGTGACAGTGGCAGGTCCCTTTTTTTTCCTTGCCCTCTCCTCAGCTTTGTGGAAAATGCTTTTGACAGTCTTGAAGCATCTTGGTTGTTGGAGGGCGGGGGAGATGAGGAACTTGGGTGGCTTAAAGATGAACATTTCAATGAGGCATGTTTGGCCCGGCTTAGCACCTCTGACACCGTTGTGTGCGTGCACAAACACCAACATGTTTAATTGCCACTGTAACATATTCAGACTCCTTTTGGCCACCGTAGCAACACTTCTCAGCTTCTGTTGTCTGAAGGTAGCCTAAACAAGCAGAAGCAGATTACAGCCGTGGCAAAGCCTGTTACAGCTACTTAACCGCTGACAAATAAGATTGGCCAATCCTGCACAAATAGAAATGGAACTTATTGTCCTTTAAATTTAGAAACATAATAACATCCTTTCAAAGTGAACAATGATTTTGGATTTTTTTCTCCTCCGTGTTAAAACTTTGTCTTCACTCAATAGTATGATGTCTGTATTATTGTTGAAAATGATCAACCACTTGTGCAATTTGTGCTAAGCTAATAACCAGCCATAAAATAGTACTGCTAATGTCCTGCGACAACTATATGGCTTAGAGCTGTATGGGGTCCATTTTAAATATCCGCGGGGTTTCCAACCCCACCACAGCGGGTAAGATGCCACTTCCTTTTAAAGCTTCTCATCACTTGCTGGCATCTATGACATAGGGTCTCAGTGTGGCCCTCATTCCCCCCTGAAGAGACAGTTAATTAAGGCCTGGCCCAGACAAAGCTGCCTGGGCTCTAACCTGCTATACTGCCTTCTACTTCTGCCTCCACCATCTTTCCCTCTGCAGCCACTCAGGCCTCTGGGAAAGCAGAGCGCCACCATCGGGGCCCCTAACGGGATTAGGAGTCCTCTGAAAATAGGACCTCAGCTTTGTAAGCTTTTCTCCCACCTTCATCTGCCCAAAGGATCCCCCTTGATTCACCCCCGGCCCTTTCCCCTCCTACTCCCACTCTTTTAAGACAGCTCCACCCGAGCCCTGTTTTATCAATTAATGTAATAAAAGGTGGAACAAAGAGCTTTCTTTCCCCTGCTCTGTAATTAGAGGGGGAGATCTCCTGAGGACTGGCATTCCTTGGGCCCGAAAAACACCATTCTCAAGCTCCCCCCCCTTCTGCTTCCACCACTCAAGTGGAACATGGCTCCTAGATGTATAAGGGTGATAATGTAAATGTGGTGTAGTCTGCCAGGCATACCCTGCACAACCTATTTTGCAGTAGCTTTATCTAAGTGTGAACAAATGAATGTAACATTTGGAAGAGTGATACATTATTAACTCTAATTGATTCCTTTATAACACTATACATTCACTGTCACCTTCGCTTTGACTCGCACGAGTACATGTGCTCTGAATCACTGTTGTCGCGGTCCCAATTCTAACACGTTACGTGTCACCACACACTGTTAACAAATGTGATAAAACCACCTGAATTGAGAATATCAGGTATGGCGTCTGCTTATGTGTGTTTTTGTCTGTTTAGGTGCGACACAGTAGACTCAAGTCTTTGTGTGTGCATGTGTGTGGGCATGTGCACATGTGTCTTACTCCGTGTCTCCTTCTCTTATGCTTAGCTATCTACAGGGCGTGAAAGTAAAAGAGGGAGACAGAGCACCCGCTTTCACAGCCACTGGAGCTTTCGATAGGAATTAGTTTTACAACATATGCAAATATACCCCCTTGAAAAAAGGGGGTCTTTAACTGACAGGTTGATATGTGATTAAACGACAATTACAGTGCTGAAAATAAGTGTCAGCAGTAGGTCAAGCACTGGGCGGCTCAGCTAAAAGGTAGCAGACTACTGAGGAGAAAACATTCCCAGGCGGAGGCCAAGAACAGGACCCAAAACAAATTAGAGGGGTGAGGAGGGAACAAGGTTGGAGCTGTGTTCCAAAAACCCACAACAAGAAAAAAAGTTCAGCATATTTTTGTTTGATTTCTCTTATGGAATCCAAAAAAAAAACTTATTGTTCAAGAGTTTTTGAAATTTTAAGTTAAGTCTAAATGAAGAACAAAACATTACAGTAAAAATTATTTCACAAACAATTTTTGTTTGTCTTTTGCTTTGTCCTTTATAGCAGGCAACATGACATTTCAGACTCATTCTTCTAATTTTCTATTGTGGTAATCATCAGACATGAAATCCCTTCTACAAAATCAGCACACAAAAAACAATCATGGAAATTAATATTAATGAAAAAGTGAGTTAACTGCACCAAAAGCGTGTGAAAATGTGCCACATTGTTTTTTTTTTCCTTAGGCCTTTTTAAAATGTCAGTGATCCTCCAAAAATGATCAATTTTTTTCTTCTTTTATTTTTTTTCTGCTCAGACTAGAACATTTTGACTGAAACTGTTGTGCATACAGATTCAATAAACAACCAAAACTGTGTGGTATATATGCTTGGTCAGTAGGTGGCTTTGCCGTTTTGTCCTCACACAATTTCACATGTACGGACAATTATGTAGACAGATGATAAACTAGGATTGCTAAATAAAGTGTATGAGTTGTAAATCCCCATTTTGAAAAAAAAAAAACAAAGTTTGATTTAAAAAAAAAAAATGACAGCACCAACAAAAGAGCACCATTACTTTTGTGGTCAGATAAACATGAAGAGTTTTGCTTGTGTGCAATGAGTTTGCTAACAAATGGCTTTTGACTGAGACTGTAGTGCACAGGTACAAGTAGTTCCAGATCTCATTGTTCTGTCCATGCAGACAAGAGCATAAACTTTGCCATTTTCTGGCACTCTGGAACCTCTGTTTCTGCACTCTGTTTTCTGTTTTTCATTAAGTCAACCAAAATGCTGTTATAATGAAAATGAACAGCCAAAACCCAGCACATGTAGTGTCTTTAGCCATAAAGGTCTTTTATAAAGTGGTTCATTAACCAACTTAAACTTTAATCTTTAAGATTTACAATGTTTTTAATCCAAGTTGATATCTGGAAGTAAAATTAATAAAAACTCTTCCACATCATCTGAAAGTTGTAAATAAGACTCTAAGTTTGAAACCACAATCCTTTGTAAAATATTTCCTGCCCAAGGGGCCAATCATACAGACATTTCACTTAAAGCACAGTAACATCAAGAATACCTTTAGATGAAAAAAAGTAGGGAGCGCATGTAGAGAGGGTCTGCATCCACACATATGCAGTCAAATTTAGTAAGCAGAAAGTGGGTTTGGACCAACTTAGTGCTCTCAGCCTTACTTTGCTTTCACACACACAGGCTAAAGGACTCTTCTCTGCCCTCTCCATTCTTAGTCAGAATGATTCATAATGTTTTTAAGCAAAAGTATTGTTGGCTCATGGAGGGCATTCACACTCACCTGCAAAATGTTCAACTTTCATGCGTGCGCGAAACCCTACTAAAACCACCTCTCTCGGCATCAGAGAAAAAAGCCTGGCAGGCACACTGTTACACAAGAAAACAATAGTTTAGCTGGATGCATTTCTTACAATGTGTCCCAGTGTCATAGGCTTCTCAGTTTAATTCCTGAGAAAATCCTGGTTTTCACAGAAAACCGATACATTTGGAACCGGTGTCCATGATGGAGGACATTGTTAAAACATACACAAAAAGTTAGCTGGATTATTTTGCATATCAATAAAAACAACCTTGAAAGTAAGTTGAGAGTTAACCTTAACTGAAACATATCAAATATTTGCTTTACAAACAACATAAATATCAATTTTGAACAGCTATCCTCTTTTGTCAGCTTAAATGGCAACCGTCTTGAAAAGGCACAAGACGTAACTCAGCAAATGATAACTCATTTAAAGACAAGGATGCCTTATACATAGTTAAACAGGTTGTAGCCCGGTAACAGTTGTAAAAGTTTTAAAAATAAACTTCTGACATTAATGTCCACTACAGAGGACAGAAACGAGTTGCTCAGTCCCAGGAGATATTAAACTATACAAGACAAACTGAGGTGTAGGAGGATTTTGTCATTAGTAAAGAAGGGCTCAACACAAGGACAAATTATGAATCCATGAAGCGTAACAGGTTGCTTGAAAACAATACTAAACATTTCAGGGCCCTTTTTGCCCTGGTCTTGACCTTTGGTGCCCCCAGCCCAGATTAAAACTGCTGGTTTGCCCTACTGTACCCTGCACCCCCTCTCCTCTGCTGCCCTTCAAGTTAAAAGTACAGAGACATGAGGGATCCTGTGTCTTTCTCCCTCGCTGTTCAGTCTCTAACAGACATTCACACACTCACTAACACACACACACACCCGACACAAACATACAGGCAGCGACATAAAAGGGCTCACGCTTATTCTGGCAACAGATGGCCCTGTCCCTGTAATCCCCTTTGATGCTGCGGTGGGCAGTGGCTCCTGAACATCTCTGAAGCCAAAGCCGCAACAAAACTTGAGCTACTTTTCCTTTAACTGACCCCAATTGCCAAGGAGCTGTCAGCTGTCAGACCTGGTTAAGAGCGTCTTTACTGGGGGAGACTGAAGGGCACAGGTTTCTCTCTCTCCCTCTCTCTCTTTGTCTCTCAGCTTCCTGTTTGTTTTCTGTCACTGACGGTTCATTCCACCTACTCGACACGGCTGTGAAAGCAGGTTGACTGTGCTACTCTGACTCTCAGTATAGACAGCACTTATTTCTCCTCTGTTCCCTCCATAAGGTGAAAGAGTGAACCTTCTTGAGCTCTAATATTGGAGCCACAGATGGCAGGAGGTGGGCTAAGAGGCTTAGATTTCATCAAAGACTCACCTTAATTATTGTCAACTGAAAGAAAGAGTGTCTTTTTAAAGCATGTGTAACTTATATGCCAGAAACACAAAAGAGTTCAATTAAATATAGCAGATTGACCATGTATTCACCAGATTCACCTTTTTGACTGATGTACTAATATGTTGTACTTTCCAACATTTATCACAACTCTTTTATGTGTAAAATTAGTTCCTTACTTATGCAAAGTGTCCTGTTGATGCTGAGGAAATAAGTGTGCTATCTCTAAATAAATTGGTTAAGTCTCTGATAAGATAAAATCCCCAAGATAGTAATGAGCTCTCTAATGGGGTTTTAAAAATAATTTAACAAGTATCCTTAGCCCCTCTTTTACAGCATTAATTAGAAAAGGCTTTGGTGTGAAGCCTAACGCTTAAATGACAATGGACATCTTACTTTTCAGAAAGGAAACGGTGAGTGCTGCACTGGTTCAAAAAAATGATAATATTATGTGAAGAAATCAGGTGCTGTTGCATCATGAAAACCCTTTATTTTACACAACACCCATGGTAAGATAAGAGAGTTTGTACTGCATGAAAGTCAGATTTTTATCTTGAAATATTTTTGCATAAAACCTGGACAGTATTGTGTTTATTTGCAATCTTATTCTTACTATTGGTCACATTTTTTCACTCCAAAAGTTTATAAATGCAGGAGAGCTGTGTTTCATATGCTTTAATAAACTCTAGTTCACTCTGACTAACACATGTATGAATTAACAGTACGAAGCATTCTGCTTCCTGATCATTTTTTTATCATAAATGTAATAATAATAACAAAAATTGTAATATATTTATACACATACATACATTTTATTTTTAGAATGCTTTCTTAATCTCAAAACACTTTACAAAAGGTAAAAAATCAAAAACAATAAAAAGTTAACATTATTGAATATAAAATCCTGTCTCGAACCCTTTTTTGAAAAAAAAAAAAAAAAAATAGTTTCATCCTTTTTGTGTAGGGTGCTGCATTGTCAGGCCCTTTTTTGGAAACCAGCAGTTAAATGTCCTAAGGTGCAGAGACAATTGATTGCACATTTTTTGACTGTTTTTTAATTTGAAAGCACCAGATTTTCTCACAATTGGGAAACCTAAATAAGTGCTCACTTTCTGTGTAATTTCAGAGAATAGAAAACCGTACTGTTGCATCATGTGTTATCATTTGAGAGCTTTGGGAGATCATCATCAGTGAGATTTGCTCGTTTCCAGCAGGTCTGCTGAGATGCATGTACGTGGCTAATGGGATTGGGCTTTTTTTATATCCCTCTCCTGTGGCGTTATGGAGCTTGCAGCTGAACTTGAACGGATGCGTATGGTGCTGAGTCGTGCACAGGACTATTTCAAGACTGAAATGCGATTGTTTTAATACTTTAATCCACCTGTCCTTGGCATTCAGGATGTTGCAGAAGTCGCCTAATTATTTCAGTGCCCTCTATCATTCCTGAAATACAGCAGAGACAGCTTCTTTTGTGTGGTAATAAGCCCATCCTTATGGAATATCTCTTTTGAAGTGGTTTTTAGGTGGAAAAAATCATACATTTCATAAAATTGTTAAAAAAACATAAAGCCTGGGGAAAATTTTAAAATGTATGTATGCAAAGACAATGCTGATCATTAAACAGTGATAATTGCTGTGAATTGTCCCAGGTTCTTACAGTAATAGTATGCAAACACAAATATTGTCCTTTAATTAAAAAAGGCCTCATCCTGCTGTATCCTCCCCCAAGCTTGCTGCCAGCTCCCAACCTCCCCCCACCCCAATGTGCCTACACATACACACTACTGTGCTATTTTTTTTTTATATTTACTCGCACTCAAAGTGACATAAATACACACAAATTTAAGAAAAGTGATTATTTTAATTCTGTTGTGGGTCATGGATTCCTCTTGACTAGCTGCTAATCTGTCAAAGCCTGGTTGTCAATTTAGAAAAGGGGATACCCGCAGGGACGGCTGCCCAGTTCACTGATAGCCCCCTGAGGGACAGTTAACCCTCAGACACCCCCCACCTCTGGAAAAAAAAAATAAAAGTGCAGTCATTCACCCTTCCCCCAGACGGGTACGGCACTAAAAGTTGCAGGGTTGGAGAGGGGGTTGCTGGACTTATGTGTTCTTATTCTGGTTTGGGACAGTGGCAATGGGGGTGTGCATATACTGTACATGTGGTTTGGTGGGGGGTGGGGGCTTGAAAGTAATGCTCGTTGATGGCTTTAGAGATACTTCATTTCGGAAACAGGGGCCTTATTAACCGTAGTCTTCATCAGGCCAGCAAGCAGCGGGCACATTAGGGGTCCACAGGAAGTTAGAGTACAGCAGCAGAGTGCATTAGGGAGGCCTGGGGAGACACACTCCCTCAGTTCCACTTCCACCTCCAGCGCATTCTATATCTTAATGTACCTTTCAGAGGAATTTGGATAGAGGTCAATAATTATGCTCTTTAAATTATTCAGTCGAGGTCCTCTGTAATTGTGCTTTTTAGAGCTCGGACATCGACAACATGGTTTACTGCACAGCCTGACCGGATGAATCAGTACAGAGTCAGAGAAAGAGTCTGTGATAGTGTTTTTAATGCTCTCATCACCAACTGGTAACGGATGTAGACTGATCTTCATTTCTGTTGTTTTAGCATGCGTCAGCACCAAATAACAAATTAACTCCTCTGCAGAGCAAATTTATCGGTAAATCAAGCTTGGATCCTTTTCCAACAGGCATCAGGACTAAGGTGTCTGTGCTGGACATGCTGGTGTCACGGACTTCACACACTACCAGCCACTCTGTGGGAATGTTTAGTTTGGGACACAACCATGTTATTTTTGTTACATCGAGGAGAGGAAAGCGCAAACTGCAAGGGTAGCAGAAAAAAAATCACCAAACTTTCTCTACAAAGCCAGCCCCTGCAACGTTTGACTGCACATGATAACATCGTCCGTCCACACAACAAGTCCTCTTTCAGCTACAGATTATTAACACACCGCTGAAAGCGGCAGAGAGCAATTCGCTGTTGTCACAGGGCCTAATATTTATATTTATCTAGTTGGGAGAGGCATTGACAAACATGTCACACAACTGCAGTTTTATAGTACGTGCTACTGCAGCTTGGTGTCAAAGAAAAAGCCTGTACAGTAGAGTTTCGTTGGGCAAGAGGAAGACTGTAATTACTGTCTGACGATTCATCTAGTCACTGCATAAAATAGTGTTTATCCAGTCGCCCGTGTTTCTGTCGTGGCTGAGGGAGGGGAGGTCATGTTTTGCACAACTGAGACAGCTAGGGCAATCAGAAAAAGAATTGTGACTCAAAAACATTTAGCCTTTCTTTCTTTTCTTTCTCCTTTTTCTCTCTCTCTTTCTCTCTTTAGAGTTGAGAATGGGTGCCTTAGAAAATAAGATTTCCCTCTCCTCCCCTTTTTGACACACCCACACGCAAATAAACATAAAAAGCTAATTTGTTTGTGTCCTCATTTCAGAGGCCTGAGCAGGAGAATATTGTTTGGGGGAAAGTAATGCTTTGTCAAATGCTGACATGTGTTGCAAACATGGGGCCTTCAGCAACAGCAACAGCAGCAGCGTTTTGTAGAGCGGCTCAGGCACATTGTCGACACATGAAGAGAGGATGCTTTGAAACAAGATTAGCCTCCAAATGGCCCTGCCTGCCCCCATCCATACCCTTTGCATAATGTGTGTGTGCGCATGTGCATCTATGCTAAGATATTAAATGATCACATCCACTGAAATATTTGTGAGACTGTTTTCTCACAGAATGAGCTGGGGATGTCATTTGCTGTTTATCACAGTACAGCTCAAGGTGTGTGTACAAATTATACTGCTGTAAGGCCCCATTGTTTGGCACACAGTTTGGCTTGCTTTCTTAGGCCAGCAAGCACACGTCCCTGTCACTGAGGCTTCCTCCCCTTGGCTTTAGGTCAGGGTGACACTGGGCAGGGGGAGGAAAAAATCCATCACCCCCACACCCTGCCCCAACAAAAATGAATCAAAATTGGAAAACAACATGCAAGGTCCTCCTAATACAGGAACACTTGCAATATGCTGATGTTTTCTTTTGCACACTGTGTTTGCTAAATTGCCTTTGACTGCGTGCATCAGTAATGAAACTTTATGTCCTTGAGGAGAGGGCAGCAAGTCCGTTCCAGTTAGGACCAGGACTATCTCTCCTGTCTGGCTTTTGTAAGACTTTTTTCCCCTAATACACGTCCTTATGAATAAATGAAGCCTATGAAGTCATTTTTTCCATATTTGTGTAAATTGCTTTAAAAGCATTTTATCATGTCATAAAAAAGCACAATTGATCTGCTGGGCTTAGCCCATTGGACAGCTGTGTGTTTTGTTAATGGCCACTTTGCTCCAAGCAGCTTATTAAAAAATTTATATATAAATGCAAAAATTGCATAAATTATTTAGATACAGTAAGCATTTTTTTTGTTTTGGTCAGGCAGGGAGGGGCTGTTATCAGTATGGAAATTTACCTTAGTATATTATCTGCTGAAATATAGTAATATATCTACACAGACACATATGTGTCCTCCTCCCTGCACCCCCACACATGCAGAGGCGCAGAAAAAAAGTATATATTTTTTGATGACTTCGTTTCAGCAACCACGGAATGTCACCCATATCCTGGTTGATTGTACTTTCGAGTTTTATGATGTTTTTCCATTGATTTGTTTCCCCGGCGCAGCTGCCGACCTCTATTGAGGGACGAACGTAATCAGCGCTGACGCAAATTAGATGGTTATTCGTTTCGAAAATTGACAGAAAAACAATAAAAAAGATGAAATGCTCCCAAATCAATAGATATAATGAAATTCAAATAATCCGAGAGATGAGGTCTCCATGGCAACTGATAATGTGGAAAAGAAAACAATTTAATAAAGGACAGACACGCTTTGAAAACAGATTGGGGAGGGGGGTGGCTGTAAAGCGGGGGAGAGGAGAGCGGAGGAGAGAGGAGGTGGGGAGATGGAGGGATAGAGAGAGGGAGAAGGGAGGGAGGCTGTTGGGGGGTGTTTGTGGCTGTAGTGGTTGCTCTATAGCTTGTTTCCCCCGGCGTGTGAAGGATCTGTGTCTGTCCCAAGGACACCGGAATAATTAGAAAAGCTTTCAGGCCAGAAAGTGCAGATTCAGGTTTTAATACACAAAATTATTTCAGGGGCAGTGAATCGGAAAACCATTTGTTGGTGACCTTCCTGAGAGGCCTCCCCCTCCCCGGTACAGGGCAAGATGGAGGCTATGTGGCAGCACAGCCTGAGTTATGGCATATTTGTGTTTTTATAGAGGCAGGGGGAATGGAGTTGGGGAAGTTGGGAGGGGGGTAAATGCGTGCGTATGGTTGCGTTTCACTCATGTGTTAGTGCGTGCATGAGATTGGGAAGAGGGGGATAGATTTAGGGGGGGGTCATGCATATTGTGTGTGCGTGATGAGGTGTGGGTCTGGCAGGAGTTTGGGCATAAGGGAGGGAGGGAGTAAAGATGAGAGGGGAGAAAGTGCAGAGAGAGAAAGGGGGAAGTTGCAGATCCGGCTGTATTTACAGATCCGTTGTCAAAAGGAGCCATTTAAGGGGAATGCGCCCGTTCCTGCACTGTGACAAGCGAGGTGCCTGTTTGAAAAGCAAAAGACAACTATGAACCTGAGAAGGAGATAGTCAAACACAGGCTTTTTTTTGCTGAAGACAGACAGAGCAGGGGGTGGTGAGGGAAGCGAGTGGGTGTTAAGTGACTTCATTTGTAGTCTATTTAAGGTATGTTTTACTTGTCCTTGTGCTACTCCAACATCTAATGCAAGGGCTGCGTTTTACTTAGCACAGCTAGGGAATAATGATTGAGTGCATCGTTCTTATTTCCTGTAAATACAAATTACTTTCCTTCATCTGCCTAAAAACTTGTATTTGATTTCAGTCTTGCTGTCAAGGGAGATTTGCTTGTGATGCAAACAGAGATAAGAGTCAAAACCAAAAGCACGGCTCTGCTGCCCTCATTAGCTTATCACAGCTGTAAGTATGTACACTTTCTGCTGGCTTTATTCAACATCCGTATCCTGCTCTCTTAACATCCTATTTTCTTTATTACTCTTTGTCAACCTTTTGAAGGCAGTCTTGTTGGGCGTTGGAGCCTTGTCTGTCAAGTAGTGACTTCTATTTTTGTGTCATTAGAGGGTTTTGTTTGACTCAAATAAAGGTGATCCACCCTCTGTTCAAATGATACCAACAGCAGGTCCGGGATATCACGTCTTGAGTTCAGATACCCTTATCCTGTTCCAGGCAGCAATAAATGGAAAAACAAGTCCTCACACAAAGACATGATAAGTGCTGTTCCGATATTTTGATGACACAAGATCCTGATCAGGATCACAGCTTCCCTGCACTATAAACTGTCATAAAAGTTGTGCAATATTTAATAAAAAAAAGGAATGAAGTTTCACCTTGTGTTAATCTTAATACAAGAATAAAGGGTCCACATTTACTCTTATAAAACCATGATAACTTGGAAAACACTTAACTAATATTCCACTTTTTCAAACCACATGAGAAATGAAGGAAGACAGTTTGTCCAGAAAAAAAATTGGATCATTCTGGAATATAATGTCAGAGCTCCTTTGTAACCTTAAAGAGTACAAATAATAATGTTAGATAATTAGAAAATATAAAATATAAGGCCATAAGAAGTCTTTAAATTCTTCAACTTACCTGTGAGAGGTCTTAAAGTCTAGATAACATGTTGACTAAGCCCATCTGAACATAAAATGTTTTGCTATTATAGCAGCTGCTCAGAAAAACAACAACTGTGGCAGCAATGTGACACTTGTTCATTAAGCAATAAAGTTTACTCTTCAAATGTATACACATGCTCTTTCACCCTTATGGTAGGACAGTATGCTTTAATATGCTATTTTTACATTAATATTTACCACCAAGCTTGTTACATGTTAGTAAATGACAGTTTCACTTGAACAAATTAGTGTTTAATCAAATACTAGGAAAGAAAGTTAAGAAGAATCTGACACTATTTTGAAGAATAGACTACAGCAGCTCTAGACATAAAAACTGTGCCTTAAATAGAATTAAAATCTGATGCTTTTGGCAGGTGTACAAGGACATTTGTTGTAAGCGTTATTTCAGTCATTATTTTGAGTAAGGCAAGAGCAAGATACTTTCATCAGCTGCTTATTTTTCACAAAGCCAAATTTCTGTAGTTTAGAGAAAACTAAAAGGAAAAGTTAAGTTGATCAATGTACAGATGATAATGGATGCACAATACTGATCTTATGCCAATATCCAATATGAAGATATTTTCATATTCATTTTGATACTACAGATATCAATACTGATACTTAAAAAAAAAATTGTCTCAGTAAAAGCAAACGTTATACGGCTTTTTGAGAGCTACAGACAGCCCTGTAAAGACCACGAGGTCCGTAGTGCCCAAGTGAGTTTTTAATAAAGTTTAATACTTTGGATTCAAAATAATTCTTCAAACTTAAAAAGTTTGCAGATTGATTTCTTAGGTTTGACATTAATCTCTTACAACCCACTTCAAAGTAAAAAGCAATGACAAAGGAAAACAACTTAGTCTGAAATAAGGCTGTGATATTCTTCTCTGACCTCCACAAATTTATGTGCACATTTTACACAATTTTCTGGCAGAAATATTGGCTGTAAATACCAGAAAAAAAATTATTATCTGTGTGCCGATACTCATAAGTAATTTTTGTATCTATTTTCTGCTTATATAAATAACATACTGGTAACTGTGCATCCCATATTGTTACATACTGATATTTATGACATAAAGTGCAAGTGTATTTGCATTTTTTGGTAAATTTGTCATAATTTTTCATGATGTAAGTGTTCATGTTTTCAGCCATGGACTTCACATCATTTAAGCCAGACCTCCACCAATGATATCTGTATATGGGCATGATGCGTTCATGTTACACTGAGAAAATATGTCCTGGAAAAGTGATTTTTGGAAGGACGCTGGTTGCTTCATAAATATTGAAGCTGTTGAAACACTCTTCCTCTGTTAATTTTTCCAAGGCACAACAAGATCTGACATTCTTCAGCAGAGCAGCTAATTTTTGGCTGTACTGATTTTGCAATGTGAAAACTGCCCCACAAGTAGGACAGAAACTAGAAATTCCCCACTGTACACTAGCTAAGAGCCTTCAAATCTCACATGTCAGTGTCAATGAGGACTGTTTTCTTTTTTTAAATAAAAAAAAGATGGAGAGAATAGAGATCTGAAATACGAGAGCTGATAGGCATCCGTTGTGTGTTTGTGTTTGTGTAAGAGTGTGTGTTTGTGTGAGCGTGCACATGCACACTGACACACACATAGGGCACAAAGCACATGTTATCACTGTCAACAGCAGCAGTAGCAAACAGCCTCAGTTGTTCTGTGTGTGTGTGTCTGTTTTGTGTATGAGTGAAGGGGTGTATGCTTTTGCATGCCCACAGTCTCTCTCAGACTCTCTCTCTTTCTGACTGTTGGCTCTGAGGGACCCACTGTAAGTCAATCTGTGTGTTCATATTCCTGCAAGTGTGTTTGTGTATATGCGTCTGTGTGTGGGACACTACTGTACTACACTTCAGGGGCCAGGAGCCAGGACCGAGCCCAGCCGAACAGCGCTGAGCAGGGCTGGAAAGGGCCGAGAGCCAGCTCCCTGTGCACACCACCCACTTCACACCTGTCTCCCTCCTTCACACACACACACACACACACACCCACACCCCCACCCCCCCACACACACACACACCCACACACACACAGCTCATACAGTCATGCTGCTCGGCACAGGGCTTTCATTGTAGTAGTGACAGGAGGGCGCCCGTTAAGTGGCTCTTTCTTCCTGGGGCCTGTGTGCGCACGGGTGTGTATGTATGTGTGTGTGACGCTACCCTGTGTGTCTGTGGGGTGGAGAAGGACGGTGAAGGACCCCTACTGGTAAAGTGGGTAAACTCGCACAGCCTCGACATCTGTGCTCAGAGAGAAGGTGGGGGGGCAAGGAGGGAGGAGAGATAGAAAGCAAGAGAGGAGGACAGGGTGGGAAAGAGGGAAGGAGTGAGAAGGAGAGAGGGAGGGAAGGGGAGACAGAGGTGGAGGGAGAGAGAGAGAGCTGAGCTTTGGCAGAGAGCAGTTGAGGAGAAAATGCCTTGCTTTGTGGAGAGAATTCTTCCAGGGCAGGAGGGAGAGGTGAGACAGAGCGCAGAGGGCGGTCTGCTGCCAGGTAAGACCAGCACACACCTTCCTCTCTCTCTCTTTCTCTCTCCCCCATCCATCCCCCCACACACACTTTGTCTCACACGCACGCGTGCACACACTCTCTTACAAGAGTTGAGTGCTACCTCAAGGTGAACTGGTCTGCTACTAGTTGCAGTTGGAATGAGTCAGGCACGCATGTGTAGTATTCTGGTGGGTGGTGTCAAAGTGTGTGTGTGTGTGTGTTTGTGTGAGTGTGAGAGAGCAGGTGCAATTTTAGTTTTCTTTTAAAATGTTGATGGTGTTTTCTTAAGTTTTAGTGCACTTTGCACCAGGGATGTGCTTTTGATAACTTTTAATAGCATGCTACTTCCTCAAAAGTTCTGTTATTGACTTTTGTAACCTGTCGCACTTCCCAGTTCCTCTCTTGTTTTGTCTTGCAGTTTTGTTTATGACATTGTAATGGAAAATGTTACGTTTCCATCAAATTTGCAGGCGCTTCCATTTATTGCCATATTTTTTTTTTTATTCAATTAAATCTGAACTATTTTCGTAGTTTTTTTTTTTAAATACAGTAAATTTTCAGGATTAGAATAAGTATTTACTAAATTATTTACTGGAATAGAAGTTGTTTTAAATAATATCCTCTTTCTAAAGCACCAATACTCAAATGTTCTTGGTCTTCTTCAGCAAAAAAAATTTCAGCTCTATTTTAAAACAATTAATCAGAAAGGTCAATTTGTTAACAACGGATATTTCACTTTTTAAGCATTTTTCTCAGACTTTTTTTCCTTTACTTTAAAACAGCGAGTATCATGTATCTTTTTATAATAGGTCTAGATTATAAATTGATTTGAATAATTTGTATTATTTACTGAGAGGGATTTTTGGTAAAAAAATAAAAGATTTTTGTTCCTTGATTTTGTTCTCCTGTAAAATAACAGCCTTTACTGCATTTCCTTCCGACAGAGGGACAAAAACAACAAAATGTAAGTTGTGGCATTGTTTGAGGGAAGAAAAGCAGAAAACTTTCACGCGTGCATATTTTTGTAGTTGTTTATTTGGTCAAATCAAATTATAAGAAGAAGTTTTAAAATCTTTTAAAAAAATTCCTGGATCCACATCCAGATCCTGATCACTAAATCACTTATATACGTATATATATATATGTATATATATACACGTATATATCTATATCTATATCTATATCTATATATATATATATATATATATATATATATATATATATATATATATATATATATATATGTGTGTGTGTGTTTGTATGTGTATATATATATATATATATATATATATGTGTGTGTGTGTGTGTATATATATATATATACATATACATATATGTATGTATATATATATATATTTGTGTGTGTGTGTATGTATATATATACATATATATAGATAGATAGATAGATATATTTGTTTGTGTGTGTGTATATATATATATACATATATATATATATATATTTGTGTGTGTGTGTATGTATATATATACATATATTGATATAGATATATGTATACACATATATTGATAGATAGATAGATAGATAGATAGATAGATAGATAGATAGATAGATAGATAGATAGATACATTTTGTGAAATTTAAGAAAAACTAGTTTTAAGTTATTGTTATGGGGGACTTTCTTTGAGAGGGGAAAAATCAATTTTAAAATTTTTGTATGGTAAAAGCTAATTATTTGGCAATATTGTCCAACCCTACTTTCTAATTAAGGATCCTGATTTGTGATACAGAATTTTAGTGATGATTTTTTTTTTTTCTTTTAAAGCCAAATTTGAAATTATAGTAACTTTCTCCAGCAACACTTCTTAAGTTTATGTCATAGAAGCTACACTGATGATTTTTTTAGGCAGTTCTCAGCTCAATGCCCAGGGGACCACCAATGAACCTTTTTTTATTCTAAAGGTATAATTCAAAGACATCAGTCAGCAAGATAAAAATAAAATGATCAAAAATCTCCTTAAATCCCTCAGCTCTAGGATCAAGTACAGATGTGTCCAGACATGACATGAGGTAATTTGAGGTATCAGTTGAGATTGATTTCGCTGTTTAGATACAGATGTTGTGATGGAGTGATTCGTCATCCGAGGGATTTTCTATTCTGCTGTTGTAAACAGTGTCTGTTGAAAAAAGGCTAAAGAGTTGTTTTTTTTTCTGCCATGTGTTTTCTCTGTCCTTAGAGGAATAATCTTCCTCTTGTACAATTAGATTTTCTTCTTTTGGCTAAATAAATACAGTGTCTGTGAACATAAACACAAATTTGCATGTGGCCCTGTGGGTGTATGTGCCTTAAACAGCTTCCTGCTTCAGTCTGGGCCTGATTTTTCTTGTCGAGGCCCACAGAAAAAAAACAGAAGAGGGGGAAGACAAGGCAGAAGCTGGCCGGCTCAAACTTGACGTTCGCTGTTTATTTGTTTTTATAACAAATGAAACCAGCTTCCCGAGTGAAAGGTGAAGTCAGAATTGAATTTGGCTTACGCTACCGTGGCGATCTGGCAACCGCTCTTGTGTCCCATAGGACTGCTCCGGTTGCTGCGTGCCGGGCGCGTGTGTTTGTTATTTAACTGATGAGTGTATGTGCTGCTGCTCTGTGTGTGTATTTTAGTAGTGGGTGGTGGTAGCAGCATTCACCAGAGAGACATTTTACTAAGCAGACATTTCCCCCTCTGTTTTCACTCTGACCTGGTAGGAGATTGATGACTGAATTGTGGAGTACATGTTAACAGTAACTGGTGATTTATGAAGATACTTAGGGTAAGTGAGGCTGCACAGGCTGGAGAGGAAGAAAAAGATATGGCCTTTTAAGTTAATGTAACAATATAGCCTTTTTAAGTAATAATAATTGTTCTTACCACCACAGGGTTTAGAGGAAAGTTTGAGTTAGAGTAAAACGTTCACAAAATACATCCTAAAGCTTTTCTTCTTTTCCTTTGGCCTTGTCTCCTTCTTTGTTTATAAATTGTTTAATAATCCATCATACATAGTACTTTTTGAAAGAAGAAAAATACATCAAAAAAATTCATGTATTTTAATATTATTTTTGTATACGTTTGTGTGCCCATATATATTTATTTGGAGAAAGAGGTTGAAGAGATAGAGATAGAGAGATAGATTAAAAGATAGATAAATTCCAATATTTCAATGGGGGTGGGGTAAGGGGGACTTTTCCAGGGTAAACCACAGTGGAAAACTTTTCTTGGATGAACCTTTGCACTGCAACAAGTGCACTGTGTGTTTTGGCAGACCCCCTTAGCCAAAGATCCCCCCAAAAATCCGCATGCAATTTTAGAAGAATCAGACTCTTTCCCTTTGCTTGGCTCATGGGCTCCTCTGATATTACGCACATTGAGATCCTCCTCTCTATTCAAATATGAGTTTCAATCCACTTGGAAGTGATCTATAGCATTTGAAAGAATAAAGCAATTTTGGGAAATACGAAATAGTGCTTCCTCTGAAAGAAGGATGGCTTTCATTTTTTTTTTCAAGGCACCTCTTAGACTGAGTGAAATGTTTCCCCTGTTCGCTCAGGGACGACTTTATTTCTTACCAGGGATTTAACACTCACTCAGTCCCCTCATAAATACAGCGTCCCTCAGCCCTTTGCAAGCCATAACTCATGCACTAACTCTCTAGCTAACTAAACTCATATAGCAGAGCCAACACTTGTTTGTCTTTTACCTCAGCCTTTCTCTCCTGTTCTTCCTCTCAGTCTTTTTTCCTCATCTCAGCTGATTTATACATGACAGAATCCCCTCTGACTACCGTTTCACCATGCTCCAGCACTGATCTCCTTGGCCCACTCGGGGAGTGGGTTTTGGAAGAAATGTGCATTTGAATATGAGCCAGCCTAATCTCCTTGAGGCTATTTAGAGTGAGCCTAATGCTCCAAGAATGAGTAAGAACAGCACCGGGGAAAATGCGGACGTCCCTTTCGGCATGTCACAACACAGCTCAGGTCTCCAAAGAACGAAGCAAGTCTTTGATTAGCTGATGAAAATCTCTCTGCAGGGCAAAAGACTCAAATTTGTGCTTTCAAGAGACTGGTTGGAAGTCTGAGTTTCATCAGCACAGTCTTTGTCTTGTTTTTGTTTTGTTTTTGCTTTAGGCCCTCTACCTTTATGACTCCAACCTGTAGATTTTTTTACTTTTAACATGTCATCCCAATGGTAAAATAAATATCAGACAAACAGCAGCTGGTGAACTTTGAAGTCATTTTACTTTCAGTAGATGAAAGAGCTCAGGTGGGGTATTACAGTACAGTGGAAGCCTTTACTGATCTGGTGCCGATTGGCATTTTGGGAGGAGACAGTCTTTCTGGCGTGGTTCCCGTATTGGTTGTTAACAGCCTGCTGGTACCTTCTGTTCCCTCAACTCCTCAAGCATCTGAAGACCCTCTGAAGTCAAAATTGCCCGTTTTGATGTCTCATGGCAGCACCCAGCATTTTGTTGTATTTGCGTTTGAAAAACAAAAGGCCGCTCTAAGGAACTACCCTTGGCACTCGCTGGCATCCGAAAGGGGGAGGAGGGTATCATTTCTCTTTTTCCCCCCATTCTCCCAGCTCTCCTTGCTGTTCTTCCTCTCTTTTTGATCTCACCATCAAATCTTCCCTGCATTTTCTGAGTGACGTCTACCCAAGAGCAGCATGGGAAATGGTTGGCTGAGGAAGACGTTTGAGAAAATAAGCCTGAGCAAGCTATCACCTTTGATAAAGCCATGGTTCCAGAGGGAGAAGAAGAAAGCCAACTGGTTGGAGCATTGTTGGTAATGAAAAATGCCATGCTAGTGGGAGCATCTCTCTGATCACAGCCTGTTAAATCAACAATGTATACTACAACAGAAATACTTCAGTGCTACATCAAGCATTTCTCTGTTGTTCTACCACCATGAGTGTTGACCCAGAGGACTGATCTGAATCTGAGGTACCACACTGTGCCTTTATTGCACATCAGCTGGGCACCAAATAATCCCATAATAAAAACCCCCACATGCACACAGTGGGTCATGCTGGCACTTCCATCAACATTGGCACACCTTCAGCTGTGTCACCAGTTGGCTGGCAAGACTCTTGAAAGGTCTACGAGAAAGAAAAAAAGAAGAAATAATGGGGAAGAAGAGGGTATTTGAAGGCACAGAGAGCAAGACGTGTTGGCTTTAGTAATTACTACCTCCATAGAGACGCAGTGGAGAGGACAGCAAGCGCACGGAGGAGGCCCCGTGTGCAGATAATGAAAGGGTATCATTGTAACTCTGACAGCGTTAATCTTAGAGTGCTTCAAAATGTGTGTATCTCTATCTGGATGTGTGTTTTCTGTATCAAGTCTGTATTGCTTGGATGTATGCAGGCCAAGATTTAGTCCAAATGACCCTAATTGTAAGTCCCCCACAGTTTGTCTCACATGTTGACAGCTGCCGCCCTTCACATCATCTTAGAAGTAGTTTTTAAACTTTACAGCCTCCAGCTTCTTCCTTATAAAAGCTCAGGGATCACCTGTAAGCACCCCAAACTCATCATCTTTGTGTAGGAGGGAGCAAAAAAAAAAAGGGAAGTGGAAAGGGGAAGAGCAGTCCAACTTTCTTTGTGCCGGCTTTTCTTTTCTTTTTTCCTCTTCCCATTTGAAGTTGTGAGACACTCATTTAAGCCTCATTGCACACCAACACTCAACACACGAGAAAGTGTTATGAATATGTATCAACACAGCATATGGCAGCAGTAGCACTGGGACTAGGTGTGTCCAGAAGGGTAGAGTGCTGCCGATGCATTATTCTTCATTCAAATTGCCACGGTGAGAATGCAGCGGGGAGATGTGGGGTTTTCACCACCTCTTTAGACGGGGCAGGAGAAGAACTTGGATTGCAGAACAGCAGGAATGGAAGAGCAGTGATGAGCACGGTAGTAGGCCAGCTGAGTTTTCGTGATTTAGTCGATTTTTTTCGGCAGGTTCAAACCTGGCACTCCCTGACACAAGCGTGATTAAAAGTGATATTTCTGACACATTAGGATGCACACGGGAAGTAACCTCCTCTAAAGCGTTCATTATTAGATGCATGACAGACCTGAATATTTATAAAATAGGTTTTAATAATTAATAGCAGCAATCTGCTCCCGTAATTCATCAGATTTGCACTTCAACAGAGTATCCGTTTTCACTTTAAAATAATAATAAGAGGAATATTAATGTTGGAGAAAACGGGCAGCTGGATATAGCACAAATAGGCATGCACTCCATGCTCCCTTCTGAAGCTTTCCTTTAACCTGTCACTTTTCAAATAAAATTACATTTTAGGCTGTCAACACTGCAACGTTTGAACACCTTCAGTTGTTTGTGCTCCACAATTTAGTGAGCTGCTTCTGACAAATGTGGCAAGTCATGAAGATAAAGATGCAGGAAACAAAGTGGGTTTGGTGTAGAATGCAAAAGTAGTCGCTGTGGTTTTATCAAAAGCAAATTTATTTGTTTGAGTCAACTTAGCAGCACTTCCTTTTGTATACTGAGACCCAAAATAGACAGCCCTCTTTTTTTCCTGTAAAGCAGCTTTGCTTGTTTCATCGTTTCACAGACATTTTTTCTTCCATATTGTGAGTGTTGTTTTATAACAGCTTCAAATTCAGTCAAAGCACAATCCTCCCTCTATTGAACTCCCAGCATCAAGAATGTTCCTGTTTTAGGTGAAAAGTACCATGTTTAGTTCCGCCTCCACTTCACATTGAACTTTTTGGTAAAGCGCACTGTTAAAGTGCCGTCATTGGTGCAGTGTTGTGTTTATCCTCATTGCAGATCACTTCTTTCCTGAGCACATAGGAATGCCAGTATAAGAATCTGACAGTTTGTGTGTCTGAGCCCAGATGTGACCTGCAGCCAGTTAGAGATAAGCAGAATGATGACAGTCATGATCACATTGCCCTGCTGTCTATATGCAAACACACCCCGCATGGGTCTCACCCCACATGGACACACAAACACTCCATTTCCCCATGTATCATTTCAACAAAGTTGTCACCTCCATCCTGCTTATCAGAAAAGTTTAACAAAAGTTGTCACAGCAGAGTTACAGCCACAGGGTCTTAAAATGCAAATCCAGGAGCAGGAAGACTCAGTCTCATCACTTCCTCCATTAACCTGACAAAGCATGCGTTTTGATCAAAATTTAATTGTGCTTCATGAGGGGAATACGTTGAACTTTACAAGTGTAGAATGTAATAAAAAAGTGTTAGAAAAAGCCTCAAATTTTTGTGAGCCATGGGTCATTTTGGAAAGGTAGAAAACCTGTCCAAGATGACATTTTAACCGGCACCTGTGATTCATTCTACCGCATGTAAGGTCCAAAAGACAAAAAGTCTGTCAGGCAGAGCAAATTTTTTAATGGCAGCCAGGGATCGATGTTGTCAGTTCAGGCATCCTGTCTGGAAATACAAGACTGTTTTTGGTAAATGTCGCCTCCATTTTTTTTTCTTCAAGAAGGAGAGTGAGAGGAGGAAAGGCACGGAGGGTAAGGAGGTCAACAAGACTGGGGGCAAATATTACAGACTGGGTCAAATTTAGGGATATTGCTTGAAAAACACTGAGTTGCACTCTTGTTCACAAGGTCCTCAATCTGAAAATCAAATTCAGAATGTAACCTTGGAAATCAATTTAGAAGTCCCCAAGAGCTTGAGAAAAATAAGGGAAAGGTCCACCCTTTCTCCCCTCCCCACATGTCTTTCCTCTCCTCCACTTAACAGGGACTCGGATTTGCCCATCAGAACGCTGCCTTGTGTGAGGAGACTTTGTCAGCAGAGGCTTTATTTAATTTTTTTTCAACAGTAGAGTGCCGTATATGCTGTCAAAATGTCTTAAGAGTCTTATTAAAGAAATGCCACAGCTCATTTCCTTGTAATGCAATTCATATGCTGCTGAATAGGGGCATGTCTAAAGATCTAAACAGCTTTGCTTTTTAGGCTTCACATTAGGGGTTATCTGTGAGGGCTTGTCATTGATTGACATTATCTGGCCTGACAGGGCCTCATATCAAGGTTAACCTCATGGACAACAGTGCCACCCACACAGACACACATAAGCATACACACACCCACACTTATAGTCAAATAAGGCACGCTTGCCTCAACTTCCTGTTGAGAGGGTGCAACGTATGTGTGCCAGCTTCATCTGTGTGTGTAAGCCAGGTGGAGATTTCCAGACTTAATTGATAACTAATGGAGCAGCGTGTGCTGAGTTTACCCTGGAGGATTGACACCGTGTGAGTTTGTGTATGTGGGTGTGTGTGGCAGTGTGGGTATGTGTTTGTGTGTGTGTCTGTCCTGTGGAGAGATAGAGGGGGTAGGTGATGGTAACAGGATGGGGATGACTTACTCAGCAGTGTAGCTCCGGATTCTGGTGAATTAAATATGGCATCAAAGATAATGACATGGATTGACACACACCAGTCTTACTGCTCCTGACCTCTTGGGCGAGCAGGCCGCTGTACAAGACAATGTGTAACCAACACACAAATGTGCAAAACACACACTCTTACACACTCATGCACACATCTCCCCTTCTCCCTCCCAACAAGCCACAAAGGCGAAGAGAGATCCCCGTGACCAAAATACAACTGAAGCAGTTAATCTGTACAGATATTAGCTCAAGGGCCCTTGAGATGTGCACCACTGAGCCCCTTCTCCTCTGTACTACCCACAATGCCTTGCTGCCAAACCATGCCTGCAACCATGAGGGAGGGACACTGGGTCGTCTGCACATTTACCATGGTGGTTGGCTTGTCAAATTCCACTCCTGGTGTCTAGAAAATGAACAAGGGAGTGCAGGAATAAATTTCCCCTGTTCATTTCTTAGGGACATGAGACTGCGTGTGATTGTGTTTTATTTTTTAAAATAAAGTCTCTGCCGTCTTGAACACTCTAAATGAAGACATCTGGTGCCAGCTGTGAGTCCAGCTTTTGATGTACAATTTTAACAACTTAACCGTGGAGCCCATGAATTACCCTAAGCAGCAAACTCAATGAAAGTTGGCTGTTTTTGTATGTGGCTGTCAGAATTGTTCTTGTCACTCATGTCAGATTGTTTTCCTCTCCCTTAGACCATTTTAGGCAGCCTGTCCTCTGTTCTGGAAAACACCATAATTACCCTGTTTGTGATGAAGCCGGAGGGCGTATTTGTCCTCAGATTTCAACTTTCCTGCCTGATTGCCCTCAAGTTCAGCGTCTTTCCTCTTCCGTCTGCACTTGGGATATACATTGTTTTCTTCAGCCATTGTTCTGTGCAGTGATTTTGTGGGAGTGTGTTATATAGGGACCTTTAATGTCTGCCTTTGTTCTGTAGCATCTTTTTTGTGTTTTGCTGTTGAGTGACAGAGCATGGCCCTTGGCCGAGGGCTTGATAACAGCCCATGGACTGAACTGAAGTGCAGCAGTCCAAACGGGTCCTTCAAGGTCAGCACCCATGGAAAGATAGCACAAAATATGCAAGGTCACATTCTAGACTAAAAGCAATAAGTGCTTTATTGATAGAAAAAAAGACAACAAACAGGTAGATGTGCAACCAAGATTTGTAATAAAATACATTTGTGAGAGAGAGAGAGAGAGACAGGGAAGTGAGGGGGCAAGGGAGAGGAGAAAGCTGCCACCTGAAGGTTAGTCCATGTCTATTAACTGTATGTAGACCCACACGCGTGAACAGTGCATTTAGCTGCAGCACTCTGATTTTGAAGTAGAACCTAGATCCATCCATGAAAATCCTCTGGTTAAATAGAAAAAAACAAACAAAAGTTGACATATAGGTGCTGGATGTACAGTCTTTCTGTTAATGCCTGAATTATACCCAGTCATTATTTTGTTAGATCTATAAAAACAATGTGAAAGTACAGTTTCAGACTCACTTTTGTTCAGCTGTGCTTTCCATATCATAAATATCTGATCAGTACAATGTTTTATGACAGACAACAGTCTCTGTAGGTTCCTTTTTCCATTTGATCTCTTTATCAACAATGTGCCTTTTGTACTGCTCCCACAGAGCTATTATCTTTTTATGAAAATAAGCAGAGGGCATCGGACTGTCGTCATCTTTTATGTGCCTTTATCATGCCTTCTCTCATGCTCTCTCCACCTCTTGTTCTCTCTCTTTTCCAACCTGGCAAACCTGCCAAGTGAGTAAAGCTCAAAAGTGGATCACTTAGTGGCAGATTTAGATTTGAGGTGGGGAAAGCCAAGTCCCAGTCCCAGCAAAACCCATCTCTTCAGGAGGACTCCCAGAGACAAGAGGGCTGAGAGATTTCCATATGTTCTGCCGCCCCCTTCCCCTCAGTGATCACTTACAGTCACCCCACACCCCACCCCCCACCCCCTTGTGCATACCTGCCTGTAAAGCCCCCTCTCTAAATCTCAACTCTACATAAACTTCTCCTCAGATGTGCCCACCCCTAAACCCCCATCTATCAAGTAGTTGGCAATGGCATTGTTTTTAATCATCAGAACCTCAAAATTATTATTATCGCTTCTGATGCGGCAATTAAAACTTCAGGTCAGAGGCACAACGAGCGGTGATCAGCAGCCGAGCTGAGAAGTTTTAATTAGACGATCAGAACCATTAATGCACAAAAAAAAGGTGTGCGCTGGGAAATTAACGGGAACGTCTTAATCAGGGTTAGCGACTCCGAAGAGGAGTCAAGTGAACAGAGAGCAAAAAACAAATCATTTCCGCACCACTGGGACAAAACTCAATTAAATATGCATGTGGAAAAATGGAAATTTCTCAGCATCACCGCTGCACCGACTGTTGGAAAACTGTGACAAAATCTCACTGCGGGGTCGACGACCTGCTTATTGTTATTCTTGTGTAATAAAATTGAGAGAGGGGCCAGATGCTGGGGTCCGGGTGTCGTGCCGTAGTTGTCCATCAGTAGCTTTCCGCTTGACTTCCTTGCAGCTACCGCAGCCTCTCTGCCATGCAAAGGAAGAGAGAGGAAAAAAGAGAGAAGAGGAAAACATTCTCTTCCTGCAAGCCATAAATTTGCAAAAATAAAAACATGGTAATTTCTAGTGTGTCTGTGTATGTCTGCCTGTGTGGCTTAGTGATTTCCCTGGAACACGCACATTCTCACATATACATCTCCCATGAGAGTTAGATACACACAAAAGGTTCAGTGAGCTACACACAGGGAGCTGCAGCCTTGTCAATTAATCTGCCAAAGGTTCATGAAGTTATAACCCCGCGTTTATTTTATTTTATTTTTTTCAGAGCTAAAGCAACTCTCAGTTGCATATTGTAAAATAATCCTGAGCTGAACAGACATCTCCCAGACCCTGTTTGTATTAATTAACTCCTGATATTGCGGGGGGTTTGTCCCTGTGTCAGTCATGTAAGAACTCAGCAGGAATCTACAACAAGCCCGGTACCTGTGTTTGATTAGGTGAAGACATAAGCCTCAGTTTAAACAGGTGATATCTACCTCTTATTTATGGACCCTCCTGTGTGCTTGCTCCATGCTCACTGAAATCACTGCAGGGAGTCGGTGTATTTATGGTGCAGTTGTGCACTTTAACATAAAAGAGAGTGTCATTATTCAGTTTTCACTTTTAATTTTTATTCATAATGACAGAAATTGTTTGGACATAAGTGCACTGGTCTTGTTTGTTACAAAGAAGTAAAGTCACCGACATTTCTAAGTCCCACATTCTTTACCCGAAGCTGCCTTGATTGCAGTCTGTGCACGTTCACACAAATAATGCACTTCCAACAGCGTTATTAGGATCTGAAACACCACTTGATTGGGCATGATATGATTCTGGTGCACAAACAGAGGCTCTGCATCAGAAACCAACAGGACCTGTGGGGCTTTGAGCTGTGGAAGAGTAAGTTTATACAAGGGGAGAGCTTGACTTGAACACAAGCTGTGCTATCCAGTCTGAGAAGAAACAGGGACAGAGAGAACTTTGATGCACTTATTTTTGACTGAGGATGAAAAAGAGTCTGACCTGGTCAAAATGTATTCAAATAGTTTCTTGACTTTTTCCTCAGGTTTTGGCCTTATACAGACAGTAAATGGCGCTCCTTTGTGGCCCTGCACTATTTCCAGTAAAAATAATGTCACAGCTAACATAAGCAGTCGGAAAAATAAGTTTCAGCTGTTGTGTTCAAATTCAAACCTGTCTGTTTTTCCAACTCCCAGTGCTTACAGAGGTGTCCCCTCTTTGACAATTAGCACACCAGGCTAAAACAGACTGCAAATAATGTCCAATGTGTGTGACAGTGTTGTTTTTCTTTCTGATATTCATTAATAAGGCAGAATGCTTACTGGACTCTCTGGGAGGTGGGGGAGTCAATCCCAGAGGGAAAAGTTGTTCTTTCATGTAGGTCCCCACAGATTTTATCTCATTGTACGCTATCATGCACACAAACGACTTGAGGTAAACAGCTTAGTGTTGCCATAGCAATCCCTATTGTAAGCAATGGTAAAACGCTGCTGTGGACAAAAACCCTCAGCATAAATAATAGTTTAGACAGCTTCCATAAACCACTGAACCATGGCATGATCTTCCTCATGGGAAGCTCACAATCATTTATTTATTTTAAAGAACTTTCCCCCTTTAAAAGAAAACACTGAATGTGTGGTAAAGATGATAACTCAGTTATAGGAGGGTTTAGATTTTCTACTAATGCTATTTATTGTTAACTGAAAATCATACATGAATACTCATTAATGGAAAGAAACAACTGAAGGAGCTTGAGATTTTAATGCTGAGGAAATCGGTTGTTAAAGTATGAAATACTGAACGCAGTAAACAGAAAAATGACCTCCACTTCAACACCCAAATGACCTCAATCTTCCTTTGTGGAGTATTTCTGAGAAGAAAAAAAAACAACTTGAAAATTTATGTCTTCCACTTCCTAATAGTTTTTCCAGCTGATTCCCTTTTTCTTCTTCAAAATTGCTGTCCTCTTAAAGGTGACCCTTTCACCTCCCCCTGCAATTGTCTAACACTAAATTGTACAGTAATGTGCCGCTGATATATGGCCCACTCAAAACTACATTATTCCTGAAGTCATTGTTTTGGAGAGGAAGTCTGCAATGTAAATACAGTAACTTAGAAAGCATGTGTGGGGAGCACTGGGTGCATTGTCTGGCAACGGGTTGATCTGTAAACTCCTTCAAATTGTATATCCTCTAATGATCCCAGAGCTTTGCAAAAGAAAATGAAAACAGGATTTTATGTTGCACTGATGTGATTTACATAATGCTGGCAATGGCTCACACATGATTGTGCTGGGCTTTATGGCTAAGAAATAATGAGAAGGCTTGTACTCATTGTTATAGCGAGTGAACTGAGTCTTTAAGATGAAACCTGTTCCCTCTGATTTTTTTTTTCTCCCTCTAAGATGATGCGCTCAGCACAGTATGGTGTATTATTTTAACCACAGTGTCACTGAGTTATATTCAATACAACTTCAAACAAGAATAAATATGTCAGTTGTAGCCTGCTGTTTAACTGTTTTCACAGAGCCCGGCTGGCACAGCTTTACACACTGCTGAGTAAAAACAGAAAAACAGTTAACTTTAAAGTCTCCAAATCGTCTGTACTCTTGTGTTTTCACTGCCTTTTTAAGATAGTCTTTCTCATGGTCTCCTCCTCCTCGCTTTGTAAAAGTTATTTACAACTTGATAAAGATCTGGCCTTGATTTTGAGTCAGCAAAATGTAGTTGGAAGGTGAACTTTGGTGGCTCTGGAAATAAAGTGAAAGGTACTAGAGTGCAGTTTCTGCCCTAAAAAGGCAGCTCTGGATATGGAATGCCACAGGCAGCTGTTCCTGCCTCATCAGAGGACATGTTATAAAGATAGCCCCACTTGGGTTGAAATAATGCCACCCATTCCTGCCCCAAAGCACACTCTATCATGCTCTATTGTTCAGAGAGGCCACACTAAGGGAAAAAAATGTTGAGATTGTGCAGTGTGTCTTGTTAAGAACAGATATGTTAAACAAGGCTACTATAAAAATATAGTATGACATATTCATGCTGCTGTCTTGGCTAGATCTCAGAGAAAAGACAGCTATGGATAAATAGTGCTTGTATGCATGGCTTATCATTTTCTCTTAAAATTAAGTGGAAGAACCTGTTAAGAACCTGTTATTGGGTTTAATTCATACTGAAAAACCGTCATGAGGAGACAGCCCCAAAAAGCCTTAAAACGCTCCACATTTTCTCTCCACATTTAGACAGCCTTAACGCTGAACAGCCCCCCACTCAGTGGCAGGACCACAGCTTCTTGAGGTGAGAGTGAAGATAACATTTCACAGTGTCTCTATAGGACTGTCATGTGAAGGATTATGTTGCTGTGTATTTGCTGCTTGTAGTACTGTAGGGGGTTTGATACCTATCAGCCTGTGATTTCAGCTGCCTGCATTTTTTTCTCCTTTTTTCCACTGCTCTGTTAAACTCTGAGTTGACCGAGAAGGTGTGACTTAGAAAGATATGTACAGTATCTCCGTGTGCCTTTCCAGTCTGGTGTTGTTATTGTCAAGTGCCTTTAGATGTTATTAATAGCAGCAGTCACTCTTGCTCTATGTTGTTTTTCCATTGTGATGGAAGTTTGTGACATGTTAAGGTGATCCAAACTTTGTTTTTGGTTGCCTTCATTTCAAAAGATTCATTCTTTTTTTCTTTTTTCATTTTTATATATATTTCTAACTTTTTCACCTATTGATGGAAATTGTGACACAAATTAACTTTAATAACTTAGATTATTTTCTCTGATTTCCAACAGCTGAAAGGAGTTTATGCACTGAAACGACCTCAGGAAAATCCAAGATGGCCGCCAAAAGGAAAGGTGGCCTAAAACTCAATGCTATCTGTGCCAAGTTGAGCCGCCAAGTGGTGTTCGACACCAGCTCCCAGAATGCAGAGGGTGACCAGAGTGTAGCAGAAAACAGCGAGAGAGGCAGTTCCCACTATGATGACAGCGAGACCAACTTCCCAGAGAGCCTGAGCCTGAATCAGAGCCTGGAGGAAGACCAGAAGAGACGCGAGGCCATAGAGAAGTGGGTCAATGGCGAATACGGTGATGAGCCACCAGCTCCTGAGGATGAACAGGAGCATGAACTCAAAGTCAGTAATGATGATGACAGTCCTCCAGAGGGCGTGTACATGGTACAGCCCAAAGGCTGCAGTGATGATGAGGAAGAGGCTGAGGCCACGGCGGGGTCTCATGATGGCAGTTTTAATGAAGACAAAGAACCTGAAGACAGGTCTTCAAAAGATGACACCTACATGCAGCAGACCGAGGCCCACAGTCGCCAAGCCCCTTTCTCCTCTCCAGGTACAGTTTGACTCTTTGTCCCTTGAATCAGGTATCTCTGCACACACAAGCTTTGACTGGACCTTCCTCTTTTATCTTAAACCAACACTACCTTTGGCCTTTAAAACATTCCCCTGCATGGTATCAAGGGGTAGGGGCTCAGACAGAGGGTGGGTGACATTGCCACATCCACATAAGCTTAAGTGTACCCATTATTGGAAAGAGACACTCTAGAGTTACATTAAGAATAGCCAGTGACATTATTACCCCAAAGACAGATTCAACTGGCAGACCAGAGGGGAAAACAGGAACTTGCCAGTGTGTGTGGTTTAGTCTACAAGAAATTCATAAATGGAGTAGGCTTACAACATGAGGCCGTTGATGCACCCTCTCAGCCAGCAGCTGTGGGCCAACAGCGCATGTCAGGACCAGGCTAAGATTCATATTACACCCAGGATTACATATTGAGTCTTTGATTTTCCCTAAGATCACTAAAGTTAGCCTCTGCTTCAAGCTCCTCTGTTATATGGTATTGTAGTCTACCATGAAGAAGCCCCTGTTTCCAACAGTCAGCAAATCCAATAGATAAAATCAAAAATAGTGAAGGTACATTGCATTTCTTTACACACCAAAGTGCGTTAATATGTTCTCATAAACAACAGTGGCTCAGCTGTTTTATTGTTAGCAGACATAACCATGTTTTTTATATTTTTTTTATACTTTGTGCTCTTGTAAATGACTCATAATAACCCCTGATTAATTGTGGCATGATGTTCTCTCAGTATAATTCACTGATTATCAAACAGATAAGCCAACAGACTTTCAACAGTCATTCTAAAGTTGAACTAACATGTGTTGACAGCAGAAACAATCTTTGAAAAAGTACGGTTTGTGTGACCCAAGAAACCAGGTGCATTCTCACTATGTGAAAGAACAATCTTTAGTGTATTAGAAGTTAAAACACAAGCTGTAAACAAAGCTGGGTTATATGAATAGATCAAACCCTTTTCTCAGACACTGAGAGAAAAAAACAGTAATTTGCAGGTGAAACCGGTTGTTGTGGTACAAAAACAAGTTTTGTTTTGAGCTTGCTCTCATCAATTTAACCGTTTTTTGGTTTTTCATCTAGGTTTTGGTATCTATCTGCCTCGTTGTCATGTACACATGCTCTTTTTGTCTTCAGTTCTTTTTTGTTTTACCCATTGCGCAACACAAGCTCTGGCCACACTGACTTTCGGGCAGGGGCTTCTCAGAAAATGAAGCAGGTTTCATTTCAGCAGCAAATGAAAAAACGTCTTTGTGGTTTTAATTAGTCATTTTGTGTTTATTTCATGGCCATGAAAAAGCGTGTTTGTAAATATGTATTACTGATGTGAAGCAGGCATACACCTTTCTTCTTCACTACTTTACATCTTACAACAAAGCCACTGTTTGAAGACTGTGGGGAGAGCATACTGCATCAGTTGCAGATCTTGTATTAAGAGAGTTTTTTTTTCCAAAGTTGCTCTTTGTTGATTGTAACTAGGGCATCTATATTGCCATGTTTCTGCTCAGCAGACAATTAAAACATTTTTTTCCCTGTTCTCTCTCTCTCTCTCTCTCTCTCTCCCTCTCGCCGCTGTCTTTCAAAGGCTGATGCGGAGTGCACGTAATTATGCATATAAACATAGTGGCTTAATTATCTCTCACAACATCAGTGACAATGTAATTAACAAACATTGCAAGATCAATGAGAGAAACTGCGACCTTCAAAACATTTAACTCCTCACATTGAGGCATCGTGCAGATTTCCTATCAGTGCAAAACCCTAGAATACTTTTCCTAGATAATTTAGATGTCGCATTAGAGCCCTCATAAGCAAGTCAATGGAATAACCAATGAAAAAACACTCTGAAAGCAATGACATAGATGCTCATTGCGATGGATCAAATAGGCTTGACCATGACTTCCATTTGCAATTCTGGGTTCACTGTAAAAGGTTATTGTTCATTTCAAGTAGTTTCAAAGCCCTCTCTATTTACTGCCTGTTAATTAACTAGCCAAACAGAGAGGAAGTTTGAAGTCCCATACAGTTTGTGTGTGTCAAATTAGTCCAAACAAATTCACATAATGCTATTTATTCAAAGCAACTCGTTATCAGGATACCACTGTCCATTTAAACAAAACACACTTAAACTAATTCTCTGACATGGACACAAATTGCTTTTTGAAACCCTGTTTAATAGATTGTTCTATATGAAATAATTCCTGTAATGAAAACTTCATCCAAATAAAATTCTGTGAAAACACTGCACAACTACACTGCATGGCATTGAAACAGTTTTAACCAAATCATTTAAATTGTGTCCATCTGACTTAGAGCTGACAGACTATGGAGGGCATTTGACTCTGAATTAGTCCATATATAGCCACTAGAATGCATCTTTATCATCAGTAACACCTCTGCCTCTCAGTCCTGTGAGCACAGACACCATGCCACACTGATGGCCATGTTTGGTCAGTCAAAAGGAGATAGAATAGCCATCTGTTATCATATCTTAGAGAGTAAATGTAGCCTAATTGCATCAAATATAGACACAGCAGGTCTGCACTGTGTGCTAGGACATGTTACTTGAAATGTAAAGATTAGAAACTATTCTCTCTAGATATTAAGTGAAAGCCGAGAGGGCATTAAAGGAAAGATCTGGGTTTTTTTGTGAATGAGAGGGAAAAAAAAGATACAAAATAAAAACAACAGGACTATTCTAGGGCTTGGCCATATGGACCAAAAATTATGTTTTGATGTGTCTGAAGAGAAATATCCTTCTATCTATCTGTCTTTGGGGTGTTGTCTTCCTGGGGTGCCAACTTCTTGGTCTGTCTTCGACTTCACCAGTCCCACAGAACATGGTCCAACATTATGGTTGGAAATGGTAACATGGCTGACACCAAATAATGCTGCAACTCTGCTCACACTACCCTCATGTTAACTTGTATTGCTCATTCCAGGATTGCATTATCTTTACAAGCTGTACCTCGCTGAACAGTTGACGAATCAAGCTTTAATACCAGTTGGTCTTATTAAAAGGAAGAAACAATCAACCAAAAAATATTATTTCAAACTTTTGTTGAGGATTGTGTGTGTGTGTGTGTGTGTGTGTGTGTGTGTGTGTGTGTGTGTGTGTGTGTGTGTGTGGGGGGGGGGGGGGGGGGGGAATATACATATAAATATATATATATACATATATACATACATACATACATATATATATATATATATATATATATATATATATATATATATATATATATATATATATATATATATATATATATATATATATATATATATATATATATATATATACATAGATAGATAGATAGATAGATACATACATATACACACACACATATATATACACATATATACATATACACACATATACATATATATGTGTGTGTGTGTGCATATATATATAGATAGATATATATCGATATATATTTAGATATAGATTTACATATAGATATATATATAGATATACATATACATATACATATATATATACACACACACACACATAATGTTAGGTGTTTTTAGAACTGCCACTTTATATTGATGGTAGCAAATAAGTATCAGTTTTTTTAATTACAGTTAAAGTTGTCTTTAAAATAGAATAAATTAAATAACAGTGTCCCATTATTTAAATGGATTTTTGTGGTCTGTAAGCACATTATTGAGATTGTTTCCGTGAATCACACACAGTGATCCTTTTTATTTGGGTTTAACATCTGGCATTTTCTTTTTCTCTATGTAACATTCATATAAACAGTGTTTGATCAGTCACTTAAAAATTAATAAGTTGCTTTATACTATTAACTTCACTTTAAAGTTATACATAACTTTTACTTTTTTAAATAGGATAATAAAAATAATAATAATAACTTTATTTATATAGCACCTTTAAAAACAGACGTTTACAAAGTGCTTTAACAGACAAAATAAAAGCAGAAAAAGGCAGAACTCTGTGCACAATAAAATCAATAATCAGGTCAGACAGAGACCGAAAGAGTAAAGGGAAAGGCACAGAGGGTCATGTTAATTAAAACAACAAAAGGAAAGACAATGGTAAACTGGTGAGAGGGAGACAGCCGACTTATTTGTTTTATATATAGTGATAAGAATAGCAGATCAGTAACAAGTCAAAAGCAATTGATGGCCAATTTCTTTTTCACAGAATTAAGATAATACTTTAAGTTGTTGAAAGTACACCACACTCTCTCCCTTTCATCCTCATGCTGCATTGAAAGTTTTTAGCTAGTCACTGTCCATACACTCTTCACTAATATTTCCGCTAACCCTTACACAATTAGCCATTGAAAAAGTAATGTTATTATATTAATACATTATGAGCCATTACACTGAAGAAAAACTATACTTATTTAAACAAATTTGTCTCAACCTTTATCTCATTCCAAAAAGGAATAAACATTCCTAAATGCCCTGAGTGGCAGGATGAGTGGTTAGGCAAATCTCACCTTGTACCCAACAGTGTTTCCTATCAGGTGCCACATGACTTCATTAAGGGTGGCCCGATACTTAAGTAGAAAAGTCATTTATATGGTGTTAAAGAAAGGTTATCTCCTCTCAGTGACGCTTATAATCCTTTCAAGTTCAATCATTTGCCTTTCATTGATAGCACCTCACGTGGCTCTGCTGAGACACACACACTCCTTTTCTTGTGGAAAGTGATAAAAACTGTAAACAAAAAGAATCGATCTAAAAAGAAATTGATTTGTTTTTCTTTATTAGAAAATACTAGTCTGTCTGCCATAGTTGGCAATTTTTAACATTGCTCTAATTTGACACCTTTGAGAAAACACTGCTGAAAAGTTATGAAGTACCTTGCTGTTAATACAGAGTGAAATGTTAAAATGTAGGTAGTTTTAGATTCCAATATTTTTAAATGTTACCTATCCAAAGTCACTCTGCCCTCCTTTTTTGATCATTTTTTTAAGGGGGGTAGGGATCCACCCTAACTTTAGAGCTATATGATATACTGTGACCTGAGATGCACTCATAAATACACTAGCTATAAAATCCCATCAACGACTTAAGTTATCAGCACTGAAATGATGTTAAGAATTTTAACCTGAATTACATATTAAATGGATATTTTTAGATGTTTCTCAAGTTATATATCACCCCTTACTATTTAAGTTGTCCAACAGGTTAAGGGAAATCAAAAACACTAAAACATTTAAACATACTAAAACATTTCACTTGCACTGCAGTAGTGATAGGTGCAGTTCTTCGCTTGTGGTTTCACATGATGTGAAAACATGGATGATTTGATGAGAGGAACAGGAGATAACATGCAGGTACTTTATCTCAAATACCTGATCTATTTCTCTTAAAAATTTCATGCCCCTTCAATCTAGCAGATCCTTTTTCATACTGATCCACAGCCCAGCAGAGCTACCCCAACACAGTGAATGGAAATTCAGGGATTATTTTACATGCTGTGTTGGAGATGTGAAAAGCAGGGCACAGAGACTGATTTAGCAATAACTGAGACATCTGAGACAAGAGCACAAATATTTGTGGATAAGTTACCCAGATGAAAGGTGGTATGCCTTGCAGGCTTATATGTGTGATAGTGATGAAAAAGGCCATTAAAATTAAAAAGAAAAAAAGAAAAAGATTTGGACTCTGGTCATCTGTGCCAAGTGGCAGGCCAATGCTTTTACTTGACCCAGGTAAATTGTCATCGAGTGCATAACTTGCATGTCTGTGTTCTGGTATTCTGCTGAACATGCAAATTGACACAGTCGTGGCTTTTTTTTTTTTTTTTTGAACCGAGTTGAATCACCAAACAAAGCGGTTTGCAGCATGGTTGCCTCCAAAACCCATCTTTTTAATTTTTCTTTCACTCTGTCTCAAGCAGACTACACAGGGAATCATGGATGGGCAACTTTGTCAAAAAAGGGCCAGATTTCTTCTGTTTGCATTTCCAGAGGGCCAAATCATTATATATTCTAAACTTTAAAAGTACAATTATTTACAATATGGAAAAGTGTAAATCTGTCAAAAAAAAGTGAATATATCAGCGTTTTGAAATAAAAAATCCAATTCAAGAGGTAAAACTTAGTTGATGAGCTTAACAGAATCAAGCTGCTTTCAGCCACTTTTATTTTTTTTGCAAGTTACAGAACATTCACAAGTTATTAATGTATACCTAATTTATATTTTTACATTCTTGTATACAAATGCATATCAATTACAGCCAACAATAACTCTGTTTCCTCTGGAATGTTGCTTTTTATGTTGTCATGGCAGACTTCCTCTCAATCCATTTGTGTGATATCCTGAGCCACCAATTGCCCACCCCTGCACATGACATAACTCAAATCTTTATTTATTTTATAAATGTGGGAGATCACATACACAAGGATACTATAATACACTATATTTCTCTTGATGCAAATTCTTTGCAATTTGGCCAGATCATGAAACCACACATTGACTGTTTACAATAATAGTTTCGCCCGGGGTTTTCAACAGACACAGCACCATTTAAAAACCCACAGAGGGGGAACAGCTGCCACATGTTTTATTAAAGAAAAAAATAGAGATGGGTCATATTCTGTCTTTTTCATTCCTCTATTTGCTCAGTTTTGGTTAAAAACAACAAAACAGGAATATAGTCCATTAATGCATTTCTTTATTAAATCAAATGTGGTCCAAAAGAAAAAAATACTCGGCACCCTGACCATCAGTGCAAAAAACTGTATGTCTTCATGTAAGTTCTATTTCGCAACAAAAACAGTCATTCATTTGAACAAATCTCAAATTGCTACAGAAAGAAGTTATGCTCTTCAAGACAACAGAGTGAAAGCAGCTGAGATTAAAATTTGGTAAAACTGTACATACATTTTAGAGAATGTTATAAGTATAAAATCAATCATGAACCAAAAATTGAGCACAACAGAAAAATGATTAACATATAAAACATTTGTGCAAACATGGGAGAGAACTATGTGGGAGAACCTTGATGAAGAAGGTCAATTTGAGTGTATGTTTGCTGTCATTATTTGTTAGCTCTAAAAATACACATTTGGTTGGTTACTCTATTTGGTCTACTGGTTCTTGTCAGCTCTAAGAGTTATTCTGACATTGGCAGTACAATCTGGTGTAAATATAAATGGATATTCATTTAGTTAAACAGGTCACAGACTTGAGGATTGTGGATTATTTAGAAAAATATACAGTTTCAAGAGCAACAAGCCTCGAATCAGGTAACTCAGGATTCAAGAACTATGATTGAAATTAAATCTGTCTTAAAATTGAAAGGTGCATAGCCAGCCCCACACACTTTTCTGTAAGCTCTTCCTGCTCATGCTCATCTTTTTTTATGTAGAACTTTGTCTCTCCACTGCTTTCTGGCCAAATGTTTTTTTCCTTTTTCCCCACTCTTTGACCTCGTGCACTAACCTGGATGAAAGTTAATGGGCCAGAATTAATCTCTACATAATGCAATTAAACTATACATTGAATATATTTCACCTATGTCCTTGGAGAAGTTGTTCAATTAATGGACTCTTAAAATGAAAGTGGTGTTTCAGTTCACAAATGTCTAAAGAGAGGGAGGCGAAGGTGAGGACTTCTTGTTATCATTCTTGAAGGTGACACAATGATCATCTTATTTTTCAATACCTCACACCACACTCTGTGGGGGCTAAATGATTTCATTTAATGCACCATCATTTTCAATTAAGTAGTGATGATTGTGTTTCAAATTGTTAGGCATTAGTTATTCCCTTACTGAAACTTCTCATATGTATTTATATTTATTTCAGAACTTCATTGACTCATGCCCCTTTCATAAAGAATACTTGAATTAGGATGTCCCTGAGTACAGTTACTGTACATCTCCTGTTAAATCTCCTGTTGCATCTCCTCAGACCTCCTGTTTGTAGATACAAAGATGCATTAACATGTACAGGTAGTCCTTGCAAAAATGCAGAGTCACTTTTCCTGTGGCTAAATTCAGAACTGTTGTTAAGCCTGAGGATGATGGCTTTATTTCAGTAATAGAAAGTTGTTGAAAAATAGATGGACTGCATGTTAGGAATTTTTTATTTTTTTTTAAATACACTGCCTGGCCAAAAATAAAGTCGACACCTGGATTTAACCAAGCAAATAGGTACGAGCCTCCTATTGGATAATTACTTCATGGGCAATTATCTTTCAGCTGGCAACAAGTTATTTAACCCCAGCTGATGCAATGAGTAGCCTCTCATTTCTTTAAAAACCATGTCGAAAGACACATCCTGTGGTTGTGGAAAAGATGTTAGTCTGTTTAAGAAGGATCAAATCATTGGCATGCATCGAGCAAGGAAAAAATCTAAGGAGACTGCAGAAGCTGCTAAAATTGGGTTAAGAACTGTCCAATGCATTATTAAAAACTGGAAGGATAGTGGGGAACCATTGTCTTCGAGGAAGAAATGTGGTTGGAAAAAAATCCTGAACGATAGTGATCGGCGATAACTTAAACGTTGGCCAAATCAAATCGAAGAAAAACAACAGTAGAACTCAGGGGTATGTTTAATAGTAAAAGTAAGAGCATTTCCACACGCACAATGTGAAGAGAACTCAAGGGATGGGACTGAACAGCTGTGTAGTCTTAAGAAAACCACTAATCAGTAAGGCTAACCAGAAAACAAGGCTTCAGTTTGCTAGGCTGCATAAAGATTGGAAGAGGAATGGAAGAAGGTCATGTGAGCTGGTGAGTCCAGATTTACCCTGTTCCAGAGTGATGGGCGCATCAGGGTAAGAACAGAGGCAGGTGAAGTGATGCACCCATCATGCCTAGTGCCGACTGCACAAGCCTGTGGGGGCAGTGCTATGATCTGGGGTTGCTGCAGTTGGTCAGGTCTAGGTTCAGCAACACTATGTGCCCAAAGAATGAGGTCAGCTGACTACCTGAATGTACTGAATGACCATGTTATTCCATCAATGGATTTTTTCTTCCCTAATGACACGGGTATATTACCAGATGACAATGCCAGGATTCATGGGGCTCAAATTGGGAAAGAGTGGTTCAGGGAGTCCAGACCTTAACCCCATTGAGAATCTACGAGAAGGCTTTGTGCAGTGGTCAGACTCTCCAGTCATCAATACAAGATCTTGGTGAAAAATTAATGCAACACTGGATGGAAAGAAATCTTGTGACATTGCAGAAGCTTATCGCAACAATGCCGCAGCGAATGTATGCTGTAATCAAAGCTAAAAGCAGTCCTACGAAATATTAGAGTGTGTGACCTTCATTTTTGGTGGTGACTTTTTTTTTTTGGCCAGGCAGTGTATTATATAATGCATTGGCAAATTGACAAGTATAGACCTTTTAATCCATTTCAGAGTGTAGCAACGTTGTAAATTTTCTTGGAGTCATTAAGCCGTTGCAAAAAATTGGAGACTGATCAAAATATATCTGATGTGAAGTAAACAAAAAACATGCATTTGCCACTTAAGCATATCTTTACAAATACTGGAATATTACAAGTCTTCACAACTGTGTTGTAATAAAGAAGGACTGTGTTTTATTTTCTGGAGTTTTAAAAAAGGAAATCCAAAAGCAGTGCAAAGAATCATGTGAAAATAACATAAAATAGCAAACTTTTATTTTTCTCTTTACAGGGGAAGCATCTGCCCTAAGAGACTATGCAGCTCACACCATGAATGAATTTTTGGGAATGTTTGGTTATGATGACCAGCAAGTAAGGGATGAACTGACCAAGAAGATCAGCTTTGAGAAGCTCAAAGCGGCTACCTCAGACCCCTCATCCCTCAGCAGTGAGGACGCCTCCCGACGCGCCCGTTTCTCCAAGTATGAAGAGTACATACGAAAGCTAAAAGCCGGAGAGACCCTACCTTGGCCAATGCATGCTTCCCCACCCAAACCAGATGACCTCAACTCAAAACTGGCCCAAGACAAGGGCGCTACCATGCTCCAGACCCCTGGGTGTCTCCCAGGGGCCGAGGCACAGATCTACCCCTCAAGCCTGGACCACAAACAGCCAGGAGGACCTCAGCTGGGAACTTCCCAGCCACCAAATCCCTCTCACATCCAGAACATGGCATCCAGAGCCTCAAAGTATGACTTCTTTATTCAAAAGTTGAAGATGGGTGAGAGTCTGCAGCAGCAGAATGGTAGCACATACAAACGACCCTCCAAGTATGACTTGGAGAATGTTAAATTTCTGCATCTTTTCAAGCCTGGGGAAGGCAACCCTGACATGGGTGGTGCCATTGCCTTTAAGACTGGCAAAGTGGGCCGCCCTTCAAAGTATGACATCAGAACAATTCAAAAGCTGATTCCAGGGACTCCAGAGGCCTCACTGATGCCCAATGTCTTGGCCACAACACCAGGGAATCCAGGAGCTCCTGGTGTCCCAACTGTCGGGGTAGCCGGGGCCAGCATCGCCCCAGGGCTTACAATGGACCAGACAGGACACATAAGCTTCAACGCCACAGACTACCTGAAGTCCAGCTTTTCCAAGACTGACTCCATCACCAGCGGCACAGTGTCCTCTGTAAAGTAAGTCAGTTTAAATATCATTTTACAAAGTAAAAAAAAAAAGATTGTTAAGAATACAAAAAAAAAACGAGAATAACTTTTGTAGGTAAAAGAAAACTTGGGCCTCACAAAACTGTAGGAATGTGAAAAACATGTGACCTGTTTTTGGTTATTGTTTGAGCCCCCAGGATTGAACAAAAACATTGTAGCAATATAACATATAACATGTAGGCTGTGTACACCAAAACAGAAGTTATTACTTTGGTGTTGATCAACTCTGTACTAGAAGAGAGTGAAGTTGTTGTGGATGGAATATATTTAGTAATAAACTGGATACATTTTGGTTATAAAATATAACAGAATCTTTTCTATCAATCAAATCAAATTTATGAAATGTACTAATGGCAGTTATACTGTGTGTAAGAGGAGTTTGTGCCAAAAAACGCATTTCTCCTATGCTGAGTTAATCACAAAACTTGTCATTAAATTTCCAAATTAAAGTTTATGAGTGCATAGAAAGATTCAAAGTTCCAGTGGAACACCTTGGAGCTAATGTGAGGCTCACATACACTTAACTGCTACTGTGAGTCAGTTAGCCTAACGCAAAGGTAATTGCTACCTCTACAGCAGCCAACAGGAACGTAGTGTGAAATAGCGCATAGTGCCCAATAGATCCATGACATGATGAGTAGCGAAGGCACATGATGTGTTTACTTGCTGTAGTACTCCGTGGAGACTGATTTAGCACAGTCATCGCAAAGTGACTGACTTCTTTCGTTTGGCTTGGGTGTAACAACTCTCCCTTTAATTACTTTGGAGCCATGACTAACCTCCCGGAGAGTCACAGGGGCCGACTCTACATTGCCTGACGAGTGCACTTTAAAGGGAGCAAACGAGGGGTTTGGGGAACTAGCCTACAGTCACGTGCACTACCAGTAGGAAACAGCTCTCATAGTCTGTTTGATTGGTTTTGACCTTGTCTCTAGTTAGTCAAGACCTATCAAAGACACTGTTCGAGAGCCCTCAGGCACGTCTCCCCAAGGCTTTGGCCTTTGTCAGGTTGGGGCTCAGGAAGCTGCAAGTTTGGCTAACTGTCTCAGCCTGGTGCTTGTATGCAGGAATGAGAGGGGGTCCTGGGTAGGATGTCAGGCAGCGAATCCTCCCCTCTGGGCCAGATTAACCTCGGGTCATCCCCCTGTGTGGAGCTGTTCGCATGGAGCTAAATGCCTTTTTTGAAAAAGAGCAGGTCAAACCAATACTGTCATTGTACAGACAGTGCAGCTACCAGCTACTCACAGGAAATCCCATCATGGATGACAAAAAGCACAGGGGGTTGCTTGGTATCCCTATGGAGGTAATAACTTCTACTTGATTCCCTGTTTTGAATACAGCCTGACAGATTAGACTCCATCACTATGTTTATAAGCTTGATCCAGATGTATTTGAAGCTGCAGTGTTGTCTAACCACTTTTACTGTAATGTGTCCAGACTAATTGGAGACAATTTGACATCAGTATTAGAGCACAGGCCCTTAGAGGGTTTCAGAAAAGGCCTTTTCAGAGCATTTCTTCCTCATCCCCATTATCCCGTTTTGCATATGAGCTCTCGCCAAAATGCCCCATAAATGATTAATGTTCCTTTGCTGATGCGTTTTGCTGTTCATCGGGAGACTATGCATCAAAGTGTGTGCCTTCAACTCCTGATTCATACTGCTCATGAAAACCCTGTTATGCTGCTAGAAAATGTGTATTGATAGTCAAAAGTTTGGGAGTGGCTTGTAAGTAAATATTGTGTCAGTTTGTTTTTATTAACAACAGGCAGCCCAACCTCACCATTAATCCTGTCTCCTTTGTGTTTCCTGTTGCATTAGAAATGGCCTGCCACCAGATAAACCCGCTGCAGACGACATCAACCTCTACCAGAAATATATTGCCAGGTATGCAAATCCCTCGATGAGCTGCACGGATGAAAAAAATATACCAAAACAGAGATGTGCCTTTTTACAATCCACTGATGGTGGATTTTATTCAGTGATGTAGATCTTAGACTGGTGCAACAGTGTTATATGTGTACTATATTGATTAAGAAAAGACTTGAATTTATGTGCTAGTGGATATAAAAGAAGGAGGGGTAATGAAAGTGAAATGGCTTGATAGTAGCTTGCTTTAAGGGGTTGAAAAAAAGTTTGTAATGTTTCTATCTCTAAAGCATCAAGAACATAATTCTAAGTCTATAGTGTTAGCTGTCACTGACAGTAAGGATGTGAGCTTAGGCCAGGGTCCTCTTGAAGTTTGCTGTTTATTGTTGAAAAACAGCAGTGACTGTCTGATCTAAAAAGTCAGTCATTCACACCAACAGAAACAGAAACATCAGGCGAGGGGAGGTATCTTGTGTTTCAATGGACACAGAACAATGCCCCACATTCTGGATTCATTTTAAGCCGACACTAGAAAGGTGATTATCACTTGTTTGTTTATTCCATTTAAAAAGAGAGAAAAACAGCATTTGAAAAGCCAAAGTGGCTTTGGCGTTAATGATTACTTCTCCAAGCCATAACATGAAGGGCACAAATCAAAGCCTTGGCACTGACAGATACACACACATACACACACGTCCTCCTCTGCACACATACACACACACAAAACCCCTTCCTTGGACTGATTACATTTTGCAAGAAGATTTAATTAAGGAATTTTTAATGAGGCTTCTGCTGGCACTGCCAAGAACTGTTTTGATATTTGCGCTGCATAATGCATAAAATTTGTCTAAACATCTCGGCAGTTGATGCACGGGGAGGCTGCAGATAAGCCCAGATACAGTTTCAATTTCCGTGTTAGGGATGGGAAAAAAAGAGAGAGAAGGGATGGAAGAGGAGGGAGGAAAAATGGAAAAGGAGGGCTCATAAAAAGGGCAAATGTAGCACTGAGAGGGGAGGTAGAAGGGGGGGAGGGTCCTCTTTTGAGCTGGGGCTAATGAGTGCACACTAATACTAAAAACCAGTGTTGTGAGGGTGTTTGTAAAAATTCCTGTAAAAACAGGAAAAAAAGTTTTTCATGTCCTCATCACATGACAGGTTGATATTTTAAAGAGCTTCCCTCGTCGTGTTTAGCTGCAGTTTCACTCTTTAAATGCTTTCATGCACTCACTATTGCCTAGGCACTTTGATCTGTGTATCTCCATTGTAACTGGAGATGCGCCGCAATCTCTGTATCGTGACGATATTAATATTTAATCTGCTGCTGAATAGCAGCGGCCCATTAGGCCCCCTGACGCGGCAAGTGGGAATTGTCCAGAGGCAAAGTGATACAGCTGGGCAATGAGCAGAGGGGTGGGCCACAGTCTCAGGGGGATGTGGGGGCTTTGTGTGTTTCAAAGTGTAAATGTGTGTGCATGTGTATGTATGGGAAAAAAGGGTACAAAAAAACGTAATGGGAGGGACATATGTTGGCATAATTTTAGCATTCACGTAACTCGACTCATGGTGTTGTCCTCCCTAAAAGAGCCATCAAACCTTCCCAAAACCCACTCTTCCACCATTGATATTTTGCAGACTCACACATGCTCACATGGCCAACTTAAAAAGAATAGTGGATATGCCGTTCAATTAGCTTAATGAACTCAGCAAAGTGATCTGTAAATGCAGCTCTGGGATAATCCTAACAAGGAAAAAAACGACAGAGAGATGGAAAAATATTACTTAGCCCCCTTTTCCCCCTCTCCTCTACGCTAGCAGATGGAGCTCTTGGCAGCAGCAGTGCAAATGTTTATTTGTGTGTTTTCACTGGTAATTGGAGGATTTTAACAGTCATCATCGTCAGACTTATAAACACCACTGTAAAAGTGGCTGTACTGTAGCAAGCAGCACACTTTTTATTTTTTTACAGAAGCTTGACTTAAGTGTTTTCATTTTCTTGTATATCAGTTCAGAGTAAAGAGGTTATTTGTGAAAAATAGACAAGAGCTGTTCTTACATCTCATGATACCTGACCTTTTTCCTCACCAAGGATAAAACTGTGGTTAACCTGAGAGAACTGTGCATTGATTTGACAAGGGTTTTCACAGCATTTAGAAATAAAGTAGTCATTGGGTTCCTGATGTCTGAGTGGGTGTGTGTATGCGTGTCGAGGGAAAGGGTTTCAGTGTAATAAGTGTCTCTTACGGCTGCTTTGGAAATAAATGGAGCTAATTTGGCTGAAATTGGTGTGACAGACGGGTAAATTGTTGCAGCAGTGTGGATAGCAGAAGCCAGTTTGAAGGTGTTACTTTGAAGGTGAGACGAGCACAATGCCTTTGAAAACTCCTTCACCTGTTTTATTTTGGCTGTTCCTGGTCTTTCAAATAATTTTCTTCACTAATCATTCTTGATTTGCTGCTTATTACCTGGAGTCACACTGTCGTCTTCCTAAATGGCTTTATCTGTCAGCTTTTTCATCTCTAGGACTGCTCTTTGTGTGATAAACTTTGATGCTTTCTGAGATCTTCGTAAATACATTCACTATTTTGTGTTTCTGTCAAAATGTGTGATTTGAAACATCTCCTGTGGCTTTAGGTTTTCTGGGAGTCAACACTGTGGACATGTGCACTGTGCATACCAGTATAGGGAGCATTACCACTGCATGGACCCTGAGTGTAACTACCAGGTGAGCGTGAGTACTTCATTAATCTTTTTGAATATTTCCAAATTTCATTTCTGAAGATTGTGTAAACTTCAGTATGACCTTTGTGCCTGACACTTTTAAGATCCTGACAGAACAAAAAAAAAAACAAAGTTGTTTGTTTTTAACTTTATTTTTAGTATCATTTTAAATGTAGGCACTGCTTAAGTTCATTTTTATATCTTGAAAACAAAGTTAAGTAACTTTAAGCTAGGCATCCTCTCTTTATTTAAGTCATGACAGAGGGCATATAGGGATTAAAGGATAGACAAACAGGATGAAATGTTTTCTCTTCATAGAGGTCACACCCAGCCAAAGTCTACTTGAATAAAAACTTTGTTTGCCCTAAAAGGCAGTGTGTGTTTACATTTGCACAGTTTGCCGGCGTCTTCCAGGCACAGCTGGTCTTTGATGGTTGGCCTTTAATCACAAGGGTTAATTGTAAATATGTTTGAATTATGGCTCTTTTTTATCTACGTGCTCTTCTTTCTTAAGACATCTGCCACTGACTGGGGGCCTGCTTTTAATCCCCTTTCACGTTATTAATCTTGTCCTGGTCCCAGGAGTTGTCATGCATGGCACAGGAAGAAGAAAAAACACAGAGCAGATCATAACACAGGCCCTGTGTTTGCTGTAGCATATGGCCTGAGAGAGTTAGACAAACACTGGAAGATTTGTCAAAGATGTCAAAAATCCATGCACAGCCCGATCTGTGTGTGCTTTTCTGCCTATCTCAACAATTTTCTGAATTAAGTCATCTTCAGCTATAATCTCCTTTGTCTACTCCCGATCAAGAGAGATTACTGCTCAATAAATATTGTTTATCTGGTGAAAACCATTCCAAAACCTAGCTTTTATTTTCTGCACGAAACCCGCTTCATAGTCTGAGACACATTCCTTGAGGAATACAAAGGAAAATCATTTCATGTCATTATTTAGAGTGTTAGTTCAGGTTATCATGGCAATTTCCACGGTTAGGCCCACATTTCTCTGTTGCTTTTGCATTGCATGGTAACACAGATATGCTTTGGGGCCAGCTCCCTGGGATGTCAATACCCTGAAAAAACAAGCAGGCAGTGATGAGCAGCCCCGTTCTAAGCGATAACTCATGAAATGTTACATGACACACTCTCCTGGAATATTATCCCACTGCCAGCCTCTGGGCGATTGGCTGAGTCTTAACATTCTCCTTTCATGGGCTTGTACATGAGGGAGAGTGTGCATCTTGCCACACTAGTGGGAATCCTAAAATAAATGTAGCAAGTGGCTCCCAACCTTCATCACCACTCAACTGAAAATGAGATCTTTTTCCCAGTCAGCTCTCTCCATGGCCTATTTTGGACAGCTTGATGGATCGAATGTACCATGACCGCAGTTCAACTTATCTTCTGGTCATCATTACCCACAGGATACCAGAGAGCAAAAAGGGCCAGTACTGAGCTTTGAATTTTTCTTAAACATTGTTAAAAAAGTGATGAATCCAACACTTTCATCAGGTAGTTTAAAAAAATCCTAATGACGTGTTATCCTCTTCAAGACTCAAACATCAGAAAAATATGCAGCGGGAACCAGGCCAAGAGCAAGTGAATGAACAGCTGTGTGAGATCTTAGCGTTTTACTTGTGTGCAAGTGGAGCACATGACACAAAGCAATTACCCTACTTTGTACAGCAATTAGTTGCTTTTGGAATAGTTCTTTCTGATGTTTTTCCCTCAACTGGAGATAAATATGGATTGAAGACAGAACTGTCTCATTGATTTGTGCTTCTCCTTTTACAGCGTCTGTAACATCAGCTTAAGCCCAATTACAGCAGATTTGGTTGCTGCAGGTCTCTATAGAGTGACTTCTCTGTTTTTTTGCTCCTGACTCTGGATTCTATGAGGGGTGTTTTGTACTTTATTTTTATATTATTATTATTATTATTATTATTATTATTATTATTTGTATTTTACTAAGGTGGGTCTCTAGCATATTCTCTCTTTATTACAAGCTTTGCATTCACCAAAAGCAAATGCTAATATGCTTTAATTAAAAATGAAATCATATCTCTGTGAATTGAAAGGGAAAATGTTTTTTTTTTTTTTTTTTTGGTTGGCTTATTTGTTTGTTTGTTTCCGTTGTCTTCTGTTTTCCCTTGTGCACGTCTGAGAAACCATCTGCATGGAACATAATTTTTCCAGAGACAGAAACATCAGAACTGTGATCTTGCATGTCAATTGATTTGTCTTAATTAAAAAAATACATTATGGTGAGAGGGAAAAAATAAAGTGGAGACGGTGGGTGTATAAGGAGTGTACTTCATTTTCCATGTAGCAGCTTCTCCTGTGCTCAGAGAGTCCCTGAGCCTTTGGTTCTGCATTTGGACAGAATATAACTTTGAGATATGCAAAGTAAATCAATAACCCACACAACACGTCACCTTTAAAGACATCCTGGCTTCTCTATAGCAGTGTCTTCAGCCCTCACCAACTGCCAATTGGCTCCTGCATGTTGCAGCTGCTGCTTCTACAGAGATAAAGTGACTTGTTGCTGATTCTATGACCGGTTTAAATAAACACCAACCTGTTGCTGTACATTTTTACCCCCCTCCCCTTTTTGCAGAGGTTTACCAGTAAGCAGGATGTAATCAGGCACTACAACATGCACAAGAAGAGGGACAACTCTCTGCAGCATGGCTTCATGCGCTTCAGCCCTCTGGACGACTGCAGCGTCTACTACCATGGCTGCCACCTCAATGGAAAAAGCACCCATTACCACTGCATGCAGGTACACTGTTCAGACCCACACCTTCTATTCTTGCTACATCTACCCAAAAAAAAGAAGCACACAAACATGTGCTGTAGATATGCACGCATACACACGTCTACATACAGAAGTGGCAACACTCATTAATGGCAAAACATAAATGAGTGTTTCAGCATTACATACAGTACAAATAGCCAAAAACTCACAGAACGTAAAACGAATATATGCAAAATTACACAAAAAACAAGTGCAAAGTTACCTCTCATTTTGTATCCCAGAGCCACACAACAGACATAATTGTTACAAAACCAGATCACACAAAATCTTAACTGAGCATACAGCTTTAAAAACCTTGAAAAACCTTCTTTGTTGGAATATACTTGAGTCAGGCTAAGGTTATTGAAAAGTCATGTCCCCACAAATACTTAAAAAAATGAACAAAATCCAGAATTACATTTGTAAGTCTCAAAAAGATTTATTTTCATCATTTTTTTTAACTAAATATTTGTAAATTGTGAGGTTCAGGAGTTGATTTTTGACAATTTACGGAAGGGTGTTTTGTCGGCATTTACAAACTTATAATCAAAGAAAACAGAAACTTAAGCTTCAGGAAATTAAGCTTCAAGATTCAAATTAGGGGAAAATCTGATTTAAAAAAAGAGATAATGAGCTAAGATATGCAGCAAATCTTTTTAACTGGAAGTTGTGCATTAAAGCCATTCAGTCCTAACCTGGCACACCAGATGGATTGTTTAATATATATCTCTTGTCCATCTGGGAAAGAGCCCATAGAAAGTGTCTGAGGATGGCAGAACCTTTCCAGAAGCATATCTGGCAGGTGATTGGACAATTGTTCCATCAGTCAACATATATTACAGGCCAATCAGATAATGTCATAACTGCAAACTGCTACTGAAGCTGTTAGCATTTATGCTAATCCCTGTATGAGCAGTCACTCCCTGTTGTCGTCTCACTCGTAGTTCATTCCTCTTCCTGCTCTAAAGGACTCTGATTGGGCCATGCCACTTTAGGCTGCTCACAATCATTGTAGATTGGTGCTTGGCAAGATGGATCTGTCTGGATACAGACTTCAAATCAGGCAGGTCCAGCTGCTGTGCAAGGTTAATTCAGTCCTACTATATCTGAAAGTAAGTGGTGCAACGAAGTATAGATTTTCTATGTTTTGTACTTTAAAGATTTTTATAAGTCTCAAAGTAATTTTCGGTCCAACATTCAACTTTGATTCTTTAAAATAGAGTTAAAGTTAAACATTATTACATTCACATGTGAATGTCTTTAAAAGGCAGCCCCAGTGTGTCTTAGAATAAATAACAGAAAATTGTAATAGGGCAAAAACACGTAAGGCCGCCAGTGCTTTTCCCTACATCTTTGCTCTCTCGCTCCTTAATTGGCATGGATAAAATTCAGTCAGGTGTTTACGTAAACTACACATTTTTCATCATTTAGCACTAAGCAAACAGTCAAAGATTATTCCCCCTCAGGATCTGTTTAATTTTTACATCTGCTTATTTTCAACATGTCATTGTACTGCGAGAGGTCTCTCACTGGCAGGGAGGGTTTAAGATGTATTCCTTTTTTAAAACCTCTCTAAGGTTGTAATTGTTATTAAGATATTTCAGCCCTTGTTTTAACAGCCCCTGAGAATCTGCAGACATTGGCATTGGGCTCTCTTGATTTAGGAAGAATAAAAACAGAGTGGCATTTTTTTCATTGTTTGACTCAATATGGAGAAGTTGCCCAGTTTGTACCGGTGAAAAGTGCCAGGCATGATATACAAGTTCTGCCTTTAACTCAAACATGACCAATTTTTTTTCACTCTAATAGTTCAAGGGCCAGAACATTTTGAGCTTAAGAAACAGGCTGTTTTATTAGTCCATCAGCTTTCCACTGCCCCCCAACTTCATCTTAAAGAGTTATTGTAGGAGTTGCAATAAGTTTGTGGTGGCTGCATCATCACACTCCAAATATGAATTTCATTTTCAACAAGGCAGTCTTGCCAGGAAGGTACCATAGTTTCAGTTTCCTGTTGTGACCACTGAGTCTTTTTTTCACTTCATTTAGAGATTGTCACTACAGAATAACATCCACACAACAGTTTTTTCTTGGAATATTTTTAGCACTTTTGTGTGTCAGCACAGATTAGGTTGAGAGAATTAAAAAAAACTATTTCACACCAACCAGTATTTTTTCCACACCACACCAAGCCCTTGCTGCATGACCTGTGTCATATCTCTTTGAAGCACATTGCAGCATTTTAAAGAGATGAGAAAGGGTTTTTTTCAACTCCTCTCACAAACTGAAACTCTCATGTCTGCTGTGTATTTATTTTTATTTCTCATGCTTTGTCTGTGGTATAGGTTGGCTGCAGCAAGGTGTACACCAGCACCTCAGATGTCATGACCCATGAAAATTTCCATAAAAAGAACGCTCAATTGATCAATGATGGTTTCCAGAGATTTCGAGCCACTGAGGACTGTGGCACTGTTGGATGTCAGTTTTATGGGCAGAAGACAACACACTTTCACTGCAGGTAAACGGCGTCACAAGTCATTTTAAACTACAACAACAAATAGTCTGTAAGTGAGGGCTATTGGTGTTAAAAGGTTAGTTACAGGTCCCAGATTAACCCATTGAGTTTATAAAATCACACCATAGCACCTCCCCGCTAAACAGTCTGAAAGATTAGAAAACTGATGCTCCTTTGAATGTCTCATTTTACTGAAAAAAAACCTCAGTGAAAGATCAGTGGACAAATCTAAAGTAATCTTCGCCTTGTGATACCAAACATTTCACTTTTTTTACCATTACCTTCAGCTGTTTTAAGTGGACTTTTTTTCTCCACAGCAAGTTCTGTTTTTTATGTTGTAAAAATGTCATGGACTAACAGAGGTTTCTAATTATCCTTCAAAATAGGAGCAAGTTGTATTCAAAAAGTTAAGTTCTCCTAGCTTAAGACAGCATAATGTGCAAAGTAAAAGCATAACAGAGAACAGTTTGTTGGAAAAATTTTTTTTGCTTTTTTGTCAACCTTTACCTGTTTCATTCCCCTAGAAAGAGTCAAATTTGAACACCTCACTAGTGCAAACACTGTAGATTTACCGGGGATCAGTGGATAAATATTGTTTTTCACCGATCACAATGTTAACTAATAAAACCTGTAAGTTAATAGTTATGGTCACAAAAATACTTATGGGTTTCTTGCATAATTTGATTTAAAAAATCCAAACAAAGGTAAGAATTGCCTCACTGTCAATATGAATGTTAAAAATGTTTTGCAGTGCTGAGAAATACATTTTAAAAGTGCTGTTTAAACAACAAATAGACAGCAATTCACAACAATAATTTAGCCACTAATATTTGAATTGTTTAACAGCTCTACTTTTAATTCATACTTTTGTATTAAGTTGCCACCTTATGAACATTTCTATTACTGATGGTTAAAGAGAATCCCTTGGTCGATTCAACAAACTCCTCTCCTGGAATGTATCCCTCTGGCAAAAGTTGCAGGCAGTGACGTGTCAATGAGCTGCTTCCGTGTTACTGAACAGGCTCAGTTGTCATTCCTCCATTGTAAAGAATTTAAATTATGTGGACCCTCTCCACGACTCCTGACTGCACCCGAGCACAGAGGTGGCTTTGTAACAGAACATCAAAGCTTATCATGTTTTCCTTTTATTCTCTATTCTGTCTCTCAGGCGCCCAGGCTGCACATTCACCTTCAAGAATAAGTGTGACATTGAGAAGCACAAGAGCTACCACATCAAGGATGATGCCTATGCCAAAGATGGCTTTAAGAAGTTCTATAAGTATGAAGAGTGCAAGTACGAAGGCTGCGTGTACAGCAAAGCCACCAATCACTTCCATTGCATCCGCTCAGGCTGCGGCTTCACCTTTACCTCCACCAGCCAGATGACCTCTCACAAGCGCAAACATGAACGCCGTCACATTCGCTCCTCTGGCGTCATGGGCCTCTCCTCCTCTTTTATGGTGCCAAAGGATGAGCCAGAGGAGTCGAGCAATGATGACCTGATGGACTTCTCAGCCATCAGCAGCAAGAACTCCAGCCTGAGTGCCTCGCCAACGACCCAGCAGTCATCCACTGTACCACACCTGCTGGCCACCCCCACAACCTCAGTTTCCTCCTCCTCTCCATCGAGCCACAACTTCAAACCCACACCCTCACTGCCCAGTGCGGGTCAACGTATGTCCAACCTGCTGTCTCAGGCCCTGCCCAGCAACATGCCAGTGGCGCTTGCTCTCTCCAACAGCGCCCTAGCCACCTCCAACCCGTTCTTCCCTCTCATGCCCAGGCTGCCTCTCCAACCACCTCCGCCAGCAGCCAGCCTGATTTCAGTAGTATCCTCTGGAAGCCACTCCATGCCCACTGACTCACTGACCCAGGGCTGCTCCACACCAGGGGCAGACGGGGCCATGGCGTCCACCCCGACCTCATTTGCCACTGCTTCCATCATGGAAAAGATCACAGCAAGCAAAGGTCTGATATCACCCATGATGGCCAGACTGGCAGCAGCTGCCCTGAAGCCTTCAACCAACCAAGACACAGGTCAGTATCTTTACTTATAGCCTTTTTAATGGAGGACAATAATATGGAATTTTTGCTTTGTAGCTTTTTGAGTTTATAAACCCTGCACCTTTGGTTTTTGAACGGCATCATCCTATGTAGTATTCAATTTGAAGACAGTAATAATCTATTCATCAAAAACAACAAAACCCTATTAATGACTTTTTAACTGGGGCCTTAAGCTGTAATTTCAAAACATTTGATTGAATGTGTACTTGCTTGAAAAGGTAAGCTTTCTTTGTCCTCTACACAGAGAGAAAAAACAAACAGCCTGTGAAGAGTGCACTCAGAGGTCAATGCTATCACTATCCCACAGTGTAGAAAAGGCAGGAAAATAATGCTGCTTTCAGGCTTTAAGGGACATACTGGAGGCATGGTCCTCTGCTCTGGGCTTGTTATTGTGTTGATTGTTTGTTAGATACCCACAATCCATTTGGAGATAAATGCGCTGACAGGGGAGAGTAGAGCCTGTAAAAGTCTCTTATGATGTTCAGAGTCGGGGCTCCTGGGGCTTGCATTGAACATGTTTCCTCATCATTGGTCTCTTATCTTTGTCTGCGCCCGTTCCAAACAAATGGAGGTGGAATGAAATTAAGTTCAGAACAAAAAAAGTGGTTTGTTTTTTTTTTCTTTATTTTTTTTTCTGAATCCTCCATGCAAACTGATAAAACAACAGAAATCACTCAGGCAGAAATCACTCAGTGCACCTGAACTGAGCAAGAGGTTTTTCTCAGTGATACAAAAAGTCACACACTTGCATGCATCAGTAAAGACACAATTTTTGTCTGTCTAGAAACCCTCTGTTTGCACGAAACAAGTCAATATCTGTTTAGCATAAACACAATTTATGTAAACTTAGGAAGTAATTTTGTTGTCTCTGTTTATCATACGCTTCCAAAAAAAGCTTCTGAAAATCGAAAGTTAAAGCATTAAATTGAAATTGCACTGCAGAGCACATTTTTGCATGCAAGTGCAGAGGGGCCTCCTATGCTGAGCCTGAGCAGGTGGGGTGCAGATCATAATTGGGGCTGCGAGGGGGAGCATCTCCGGATGATGGGACTGGGAAGGATTACAATTCCTGGTGGTGTTCCTGGAGCAGGACAGGCCCTGGGAGAGAGCTACGGCAGCTGCTCAGGGGAGCCGAGCTGAGCACAGGCTGTCAGGCTGAGCTCCACCTCTGGGCTTCCAGCAGGTAGTCTGAACACTGGGAAGGCCCCCACTGAGGGTGGGGCCTCCACAGATGGTATCTTCACCACCCCTCTTGTTGTCTCACAGAGAAGCTGCAGTTTAGATTTCTGCTGGATAACAAGCTAGTTTCAAATATGCTTCTTTGTCCAAAATGAAGAAGTAACCTTCAACTGCCTTATGTGCACCTTTGGTGTAGCTTTGTTCTTCTTATTTGTTTCATGAAAATGTGTGAACAGAACATTTGGGGCGAAATCTAGGAGGAAGTGGTCTGTGCTTCTCTATCAAAAAGGTGTGAGAAAAGTCAGTGTGTTTGTGGCTATTTTTCACACTGTTCATTTTTTTCACAGGGTTGTGAAGCTTCACCTTCATTGTGGTGAATTTTGTATTTTTCTGTTTCTGCTGTCAGTATTTTCTCAGTAGTACTTTATTTTTTTTAATTATTATTATTACAAGTGTTCTGCTCTAATTTACCCCTAAGTGTTTTTCGCAGAGATTTAAGGCTCTGAAGGGTTTACTAATTAGACACACAGTACAAATGATCTTTCTCAAGCTCTGTATCTTATCCAGGGTAATTGCATGGTAATATATTATTCCTGGATAATTTCCAGAAAAAAGCTGCTTTGAGTCAGACTCATTTGTTTCCCCTCTTTGGGAACTAGATAGAAAGAAATGTCATGATTTGCAAGAAAATAAGAGTCCTCTGTTTTATAATTAACTGTGAATTGTCTAATTATTGTCAGATATTATGAGGAAATGCTTGTATCTACCCAGTGATCATGTGCAGATCATATAGCGAGTGGCTGCTTTCAATAAAATGTGTTCTCATTTAGTTTGAGAGTTGATCTAATTGTCAGTGACAAGAAAGAATCTGTCTGGCTAGTTAATTTCGGGTGCACTCATATAAAGTTGGGGGTAAGGAAGTAGCACTAGATGGAGACTTGGTAAGCATTCACTGACCTCAAAGCAGATGCAAAATTGTTTGACTGCTGTTTTCCTTTAGCCCCACCCAAATCCCACCTCCAGCCCTTCCAACCTAAGCCTTTGTCAAACTGAACTGACACTGACACTGACACTTCCCCATCTCCTAGCTTTCAGCTGACAAGGCCCAGGACTGGCATTTCCACTCCTATTTTCTTTGATATGTCTTAGGGTCATCTTGTAGCGGGGGGAATGCTGCTCAGTTTCCCTTTACATAGGCTGGTCTTGTTTTCTCTGGAGCAAGAAAAAGGAGAGGGGCCTCACCAGGCCATGGGCGCACACTTGGTTGCCCATGACCTTGCCTGTCACTGTTCCTCAGCACCAGCCACCAATCCTAAACCATGAATCTTCACCAAACACAGGGCAGCCTCTGATGCTCTCCAGCCTTACAGTGTCTGAGAGGCTACACTAGGGTCACCCCTCCCAGACACCTTTTTGAAAATGAAACACCACTTATTCCCCAACAAAGCCAAGCTTTTTTTTTTGTAGCCTCAGGAAAAATTTAAATTTAATCTCTTGGGGGATCCCTGTCAGTATTTTAACCCCAAGTTATGCCCTGGTCTTATTTATCTCATTTCAACCCTCCTGTCCCTAACTCAGCATCCACTGAATACCTATTTGGAGAAGAATGTGATCTAGAGGTCACACTATTTGAACCAATCTGATTGGCTGTCAGCTCCAATCTGACCGACATAGCACCCCTGTTCCTTGTGGGTATGCTCAGTGGCATTGGCTGCCGCCCGTTGTCAAGCCAACAAGGAGCCTGGGAAGGTGGGAAGGGAGGGGGGTGGCCAATCTGAGACTGCCACTTTCCCTCAGCATTAGCATCTTACTTAATGACCAGTTAAGAGGCAGCCTGGCAAATGAGTTGTGACAAGTGCTGCAGAAAAAGGAGTCTTTTTCCCTCATATCTCCCGCCTCTCAATCACCATTTAAAAGGTTTGACGGCCTGACATAATTTTACAATAATTATCACTCGGAGTATTCTTTTCGAGCCGGGACAGAAGTCAGATTGGATCTCGTCATAGCATAATAATGCTAACCAACAATAACTTTGTTGTTTCTTTTCTCCTTCGCTCCTCTGGCTTGATCCTCAGGGAATGGCCAGCCAACCTCAGCCAGCCAGTTTAATCTGGTTCGAGTGAAGCAGGAGCCAGTGGACACCAACTCTGGGGCCTCCCAAGACTCCACACAGGAACACAGCCTGGACCTGAGCAAGAAAGACCACAGGTACATATCTAAATGGCACTTAAAGGGTTAAAGATATGTGAGGGATGTCCATTTCTTCCTTAGTAATAAAACTATGTACTTCAGCTAACAGACATTTTTTCCTTATTGATAGATGATTTCTTTATTCTTAGTAGACAGAGTAATGCAAGCAATTATTTATCAAAAAACATACATTATTTATGTACGCCCGTGCATACAATAATTAAATCAGTATACATATTTCTCTATTTTGGAGTGAGAAAAATGTTTATATGAATCTGCAGCATCTCTAATCTTCCCTCCAACTCACTGTAGGTCTTATTTCTTAAGAAGACAGCGTTTTTCTTTTTCATTATACAGGCACACCTTGCGTGATAAATAGTAATATTTACTGTTCTCATGCAAATCTTGACTAAACATTGCTCATTTTCCTTGTTCCAGTAATGAATCAAACGGACACCCCGTACCAGGGAATACATCTCTTTTATCCTCGCTTATGAATAAGGTAAGATCCATCCATCAAACCCCTTTCATCCAAAGACAAATTAGCGAGACACGGAGGGGCCTGTTTGTTTTTTAATGTTTCACCGCTAATAAGATGAGTTTGTATCATTTAAATTTTTCAGCCATTTTTCATACAGTGTAATTTTCACCGCACCTCTCACAAATTAATATAATGAAGCAGTAGCTGGGTGCCACGCCAGATATATAGAGATGTTTGTTTTTTGATGAGCTGTTTTGAACTCGCCATCCATTTTTTCTTCTCCTTTATACTTTTTCTTCCCCCGTCTCAAACCACAGTTATTTATAGTTTGTAAATTATTTGATTAAAAAGTCAGAGAGTGAAAAACAGGAAGGCTCTGCCCTCATTTTTTTACCAAGTCTAAATTGTGGCATATGAAAATCTAAATTTCTATTTCTTTTTGTGAAGATTAGATGGGCATTGTCCTAATTATAAATCTTCTCTGACTGATACGAATGTGTCAGGTGGCTTCCATCACATTGATGATGTAATGGCAGACCAACTACCAACTGATCAAGACCTCCTCCCGCCCCTCCACTCATGTCTTCTTTCCTAGGCTCTCCTCTGGAGAGCTTTACTTTAAACATGCTCTCATTTAAGCAGTCATAAAACCCAGACAGTGAAGCATGCAGACCAGTTGTCCAACATTTCCTCATGTCAAGTCAGCTTTTGGTGCTTTGATTCAAGCCACCATTTCACATAAAAGGGTTAACTGTTACTCCCAGAGGACGCTTGGCAAACACGCTTGGCCTGCACTCAAGCCAAAATCCTGGATGTTTGTGAATCTGGCAGTGCTTTTTTGCTTTGCCAAATGTTTGTGTGTGAGTTTGTTTTGACTTTCACTTTCTCACTAACATATGTGAGTGCCCCGTTAACGTATGCTTAGCTAACTAAGCAGCATGGTTGTTTGTCTCTGCGCGTTTTATAGATGACACAGGTAAACCCTGCCCTGTTCAACACCATGAACCTGAAATCAGAGCTGGAGGCCGGCCAGGGTGGCAGCAACCCAGAGACAGCACAGTATCTGAATAACATGCTAAAAAGACCGATGGCAGAAAAACCCACTGAGATCTGGAGAAAATACCTTCGCAGGTAAGAAGCCTGAATAACTATCAGAGACTTTTATTGTAGTTTTATTCAGCTATTTGTTGGGGCCTTCTTTAATTTGATTGCAAGTAAAAAATTGTTGTGCACAGCAGGATTTTTTTTCTGTAAATATTTTAAGCTGTACCCCTGGAAAACCTTTGAGACATTGAGAATTTTTAAAATGGTTATCAGTTCTACAAATCACTAAATTTACTGTCAGGAAGGGAAATCAATCAGGTGTATGCTTTTTTTTGGCAGGGAGGTATAATCAGTGTGTTTTTTCTCTTTATATTAGATTTGACACAGATGACTTCTGTGAGGCTCAGTGTGACTTTCTTCAGAAAGTGCATTTTCACTGCCTTGTGGAGGACTGTGGTGCACTATTCAGTACTGTGGATGGGGCCATAAAACATGCCAAGTGAGTGATTTACTGTTCAGGTGTCGCACAAGTGTCAGAAATCTTTGAATTGCTTGAATTTCAATGTTAATATTTTTTTAACGATTTTTAGAAATGTATGGATTTAGAAGGAGGAGCTCAAAGTGCTTGACATTGTGACTGTCCTGTTTGGACAATTGTTTTAAATGGTTTCAACCAGGTTAGAAAGGACACAAAGTCTGCCACTTGTGATACATTTTTAAACATGAAAATGTAATGCTTTCTTGAATTTTGTTGTGTTTTGTTATCCCCAAGACTGTTTTTAACAAAACATAAATTTGCTTTTACAGCTAAATATTTAATATTTAAAATTATAAGGAGGTGAAATATTCTTTTTGTGGCTGTATGTATTTGCATAAATTCACAGTCTATAACAGCTGTGAGGTGATGGAAAACCTTAAAACCTCACTTTAAAATTGCTTGAAAGTTCTTAAATTTAACCTTTGAAAAACTGTAAGAACCCTGTTACAGCATTTAAATATTCCTTCCTCTACATTTTAGCTTTGACTTTTATAACCAAACTCAAGAATAAGATTTGTCTTATTCTATAGCTTCCACCTGCGAGCCACTTTGAAAGTGAAGTCGGAGCCCCAGTTGGGTGAGGGAAAGGACTCAGGCGAGGGAGCCCAACTGCAGCCTGCTGCCCCTGTCTCTGCTGCCAACAACCCCTCCATGGATGTTGCGCATCTCACCTCCTCTGGTGGCTACAGCTCTCCTCCTCCCTCCATGCTAGCCTGGAAGCAGCTGGCTGGCAGCATCCCTCAGATACCGGCCTCAATGCCAAACCTGCCGGCGAACTCCCCTCTGGCCACCACCTCTCTGGAGAACGCTAAGCCACAAGTAAAACCTGGTTTCCTGCAATTCCAGGAAAAGTGAGTGTAATGTTTCTCAGTGTAGCTACATTGCATTCCAATGTGTTTATTTTCCTATTTAGGCCAATTGTCTGATCATATTTTTTATGTTTATTCATCCAGTGATCCCTGTTTGGCAACTGACTGTAAATACTCCAACAAGTTCCACTTCCACTGCTTATTTGGAAATTGCAAGTACGTGTGCAAGACCTCTGGCAAGGCTGAGTCCCACTGTTTGGACCACATCAACCCCAACAACAATCTGGTCAATGTCCGTGACCAGTTTTCATACTACTCTCTCCAGTGTCTGTGTCCTAACCAGGTGAGTATGGTGTGATAACTGAGCAAGGAGCTGAATCACCCACTGTCATCCCCAGAGCTTTCTAAGCATGAAGTATGCTATCTATTAGACTGGTGTTTGAGGTTATTTGACTCAAGGCTTTCACAACCGCTGCTCCCTGTCTTCCATCTCTGCTGTAAAAGACAGTCGACTCACCCCAGTAATGCCTGTTTATATGTCAATGATGTCATTTTGACTGCCGCATTCTCCTCTCAGAAAAGGCCAATTTAGCTGATATTACCCAATAAATCATTGTCACTTGCACAGTAAACAAGGCTGTCTGGAATAGGGCAAAAATCAGGGGAATGCTTCGCAAATGAAACCTAAATGGCAGCCCTTGCCTGCTCTCATGAGCCTGTATTTGGAAAACCGTTTAAATGAATTCATTAATGTGTCGAAAATCACCCCTCTCACAAAAAGTCCCCCCTTCCTCCCCCCTCCTCCTGCTCCTCCTCCCCTTGCCCCTTAGTCTCTCTATTGACTGAACAGAGCAGATCTTATTTTGCCCAGTCCTTTGGGATCTGGGCCTCAAACAGATGGTGGTGTACAGACATGTTAGGAAGGAGGGGTGTTTGTGAAAAGCTGGAAATAAAAAGTCATCATGCATAGAAATATAGGATTTCCTGACTGAGCTGTTAAGTTTGTTTCTCTCGTCAAAATATATGGCAGTCACACACATTTTTGTACGTTTGTGCACAAAAAAAGGTTTAACTGTCAGCTCTTTCTTTCTGTAGCACTGTGAGTTCAGAATGAGGGGCCACTATCACTGTCTGCGGCCAGGCTGTTTCTTTGTCACCAACATTACCACCAAACTGCCATGGCACATCAAGAAGCATGAAAAGGCAGAGCGCCGCGCCGCCAATGGCTTCAAGTACTTCACCAAGAGGGAGGAGTGTGGAAGGCTGGGTAAGCAAACAAAACATGTGATTCTGTAAAAGTTTTAGTCTGCCCAAGTCGTCTTTTGGTTTTGCCTTTTTTCCCAAGCATCATCCTACAGGCCATTCATGCCAGCATTTCTGCCTCGTCTTTTGATAATACTGTTGTGGATTGATTTTTTTGTGGACGTGTTTACAAAGAGGAGAGGGATCAGTGTTGGAAAACAGGGTTTTGTGCCTTTTGAGTTGTTTCAGAGCATGTAGCCAGTCTGCTTTTTAGGTTTCATTGCTGTGTTTTGTATATTTAAAGTGGCACATTGGGTCCCAAAGGTAGTCTCTTCCTGTATATGAACAAAAACGTCAAAGGGGGCAATCACATCCAGGTTGTTTTCTTCTTCCTTTTGCCCCTGTCAGAAATGAGCAATTAGGTTTGTGTTTGTTAATTATCCGGCTTGTCTGGTTTAGCCTGTTTGTGTTGTGAAGCTGCGCCTCACAGCGCCCGCTGCCATCACACAGAAATGAATTAAAAGTGATCTGTTTTTTTCAGGCGGTTACACAAGCTTTTCAAAACACAGAAACAAAGCAAACAAAAACAGGCCCTAAACAGCTGTTTTTTGTCCCCAGCCTGATCTGCCAACTGTATTGTCTGGGTTTTGGGAGAAAAAATAGAAAGGATTACCATCGCTCGCACTCCAGTCATAAAGAATTGATGGGTTGCCAGTATCCATGGCAGCAACATTAAACTGAACACTGCTGATGATGTTACCTGGTTTGTGGCTCACAAAAGGCCCTTCATGTCACGGGGGTTACTGTTATTTGCTCAACTTTGCGTGTTTAAAACGTTTTGTGTGCAAAAGCTATTTGATGACACAGACGTGTTGTGTTCTTAAACTGGGTGCCATGGTTACTGACATGCTAGCACCTGCCCAGCATGCTACTCTTTCAATTATTTCTGCCTGCTTTTATATAATGGTATTTGATTAACAGGCACAAAACAGAACATTCATTTAATTTGAAATCATAAAGCAATTAGAGCCAGAGCAGTTAAAACTGGAGTAAAAGAAGAGAAGATGTGCAGCAGACAGCACTACAATGGAGAACAAAAGGGGAAATGACAATGGAGATACTTTGAAAAATGAATTTAATATGGTAATAATTGTATATTTACTTTGGTTTGCAGGGGTGTGTGCATTATTGGCCCACAGAAAATGAGAATTTATTTATGTAAATTCCTAATTGAATAAAGCATGTCAGTGTAATAAAAGAGCTCCACAGGTTTAGTGCACAGAAGCCCTGACTTGCTCAGTGTGACACTGGAGTGATCTAATATTCCTCCTACATGTACACTCCCAAACACTTTGAAACTGGATCCCTCTTTTGTCACAGCTATATCATGAAATTAAAGAAAACTAAAAACATTTCAGTTTGTGTTTGATCTTATCACAGCACCATCTCACAGTTAGTGTCTTAAGTGCAGAATTTGTTTTCAGATGTCTCTCAATAAGTCACAAATAAGCTCATCTACACAAAGAGTTTCCAACTGCTTCTGTGTTTTTTATTTTGCAGGTTGTAAGTATAATCAAGTCAACAGTCACTTCCACTGCATCCGTGAGGGTTGTCAATTCTCCTTTCTACTGAAACACCAGATGACCTCACATGCTCGCAAACATATGAGGCGGATGTTGGGGAAGAACTTTGACAGAGTCCCATCCCAGGTACAAACTAACAATACGTACTATTCTAATAATAGTAAATAAAGAGAATATGGCCTGAACACCTTTAGATATTGTTGAAAAGAAATGAAAACATAAAAAAAAAAAAAACACCACACACACCCTTTTAAATAGTTAAGTAAGTCGCTTATGAAATGTAGATCTTATGTGTCTACTTTTTTGTTCTTGAGACTTGAAGATGTTTTTCTTTAGTCAATAGTCTGACATGTAGATGGAGAAACATTTTTTTTAATGTTCACACAGTAATAGAATAATAAAATAAATGTCCAAACAAGTGCTCATTTCTTATCTCTGTTAATGGAGTTATATACATATATATATATATATATATACGTGTGTGTATATATATATATATATATATATATATATATATATATATATATATATATATATATATATATATAAATATATATATATAAAATGTGTGTGTGTATTATGAAAAGATTTTTCACTAGTTTTACACTCACTTTTTCCACTTCATAATTGTGCTCATCATAGCTGTCATTTTATCAACATTAGAGACTTGACATTGTGTATCTCATCAGTCAGTCATGTTCCTCTAAATCACAATGAGCTGAACCTAATTTCCTGAAGTAACCTCTGTGGTACGTCATGTACCAACTTGTATGCAAATATGTGGATTTTCTAGTTCTTTAAGGTCGTTTTTTCCATTTTGAAGCCCTCATATAATGAAAGAGCGTGAGGTTCATCCTTTCTGAATCCTTCTGTTGTCTTCAGAAATAGTTGACAGTTTGCCAAGAGCCAACACCTGCATTAATGACAAGTTTCATGCAAATACCTTTGTTTCGAACATCCCTTTTACGATGTGCATCATCTGTTTCCCAGGTGATGCCACTCGGTCAGAGGGCAGATGACATGCAGCATGCCTCTGGCATGATGTCTGGTCATGTAGCGACCCAGCCTGGCATCAACTCCAGCTTCTCCTCTGCAGCCATGGATGAGACTGACGATTACATGGACTACATGGGAGGAGGCGGCAGCCCTTTAGGCCTCTCCTCTGAGTCCTCCAACCAGGACCGTAGCTGCACCAGCACACCTGTTGGCCCTGATGGTTCCCCAGCAGGTGAGAGGAGTGAAGGAACCCCTCCCCACCCCACCCACCCCCCCAAAAAGAAAAAAAAAAAAAATACAATGAATTTTAAGTATCAGCATGTAGGTCTTTGAAATAGTTGAGTGAAAGTGAATAGAGTGTTAACCTCAAACCAGCCCAAAATGCACTGCATTACAAGAACAACAACTTGTCATTTCATCCATAAACCCCTCAAGAACTTCATGACCACCTAGTCTGACATACAGTCAAAAGCATAATGACACATCAGTCATAATAAAAGAGCCTGATGACAATGCTATATTCTTCTTTTCTGAGTCAGAGATATGATCTCTTGCAGTTTGACTGGTCATCGTCATAAAACATCCATTTTGCACATCAGTACTTTGAGTTATTGCACAGTGTGGAGCTTATTACATTTGCCTCTGGCCAGGGATCATCCCTGTGGCTTTATGTCTACTTTAGTGCTTTTACTGGGTTGAATGTGGGACAAAGAAAGGGAAAGGAGAGCTAGCCTCTTTTTCTTTGAACTGACTGAATAAATGGGGTCCCCTCTTTTTTTTCTAAAGCTGAGCCTGCCTTTGGTTATCACATTTCTCCATATGTTGCCAGTTTTATCCACTACTCTCATCATTGTTTTTTTGGCCGCTGTTTGGGTTACTTGTCTTGAATGGGCCTCATTTTGTATCATTCTCTTATCTTTATCTTTCCCTTTTTACCTCCCATCCCTCTTTTTGTGCCTTTGTGTGTGTGTGTGTGCCTCTGTGTGTGTGGATGTGTGTGTGTCTGTGTGTGTGCGCAATGTTACCCTTGTTTTTTTGTGTGTACCCGGCTGTGTGTCTCTTCCCCCTTGTCTGTCCTTCACCCTCTCTGGTCAACCTGTCTCTCCAGGACAAGGCTGCCCCGCCACCACTTCTGCTCCTACCACCCCTGCTGACACTAGTGCTACCCAAAATGCACCTCCTTCTTCCTCCTCCCCTCCTCCTCCTCCTCCCCCTCCTCCCCCACCTCCTCCCCCTCCCTCTGCTCCTCAGCCTGGCCTCCAGTCCCAGGCCCCATCCCTCTCTCCCGCTCTCCTCCGACCTCCTCTCCCCTCACTCCCATATCTCCTCTCTCCATCCTGTCTGTCATACTCTCTGCTCAGCGCCTCTCTGGGAGCCACTCGGAGTGTTGTCATGCCAACCAACACACCAGCTTTCAGCCCCATCATTGCCACTCCGTCTCCAGTTAAAAATGACGTCCCTATAGTGCAGGATGCTGCAGGTACTTATCCCCGGCGCAAACCAACACTGCAGCTGTCACTCTCAATTCAGACCAGTGCAGACGTTATCTGGGTGATCTCTGCACTTTTGTTGTGAAAAGATTAGAACATAAAAGAGGCTTTCTAGTATGTCAGATAGAAAATACATTTATGACTGATGACACCTGAATAAAACTAATGTTTGTTCTTACTTTTTTACACTTCTGCATGTGTTAGGGTTACAGCTTTAATATTTGGCACTTTTACTGTTAAGCCTGTGCCTTGTTAAGCTACCATAACAAACTCCATCAGCAGCCTCTTATTTAATCACACCTCAAGTTTTATCGAGGCCCACTGCTTCATGTCTAGCAGAACAGGGATCACATCATTAGCAGTGACCCGAGGGTGTTGCACAAGGTGGGTGCCCCTCATAAAACAACATGGAGATAAGAGGGTCAGTTAAGACCCAGAACTCTGCCTCTGTTTGGAGGCAGGAGACACCCTGTAAAAGTGTCATGTTCCAAAGTCAATCTATCATTTTCCCCTCTTTAATCATTCTTGGAATTAGGAATAAAAAATGTCTGTGGCTCTCTGTGCTTACTCAGCTGTGAACCACTTCAGGCTGAGTAAGGCTGCACATTAGAGTTTTAACCACGGCGGTCTGGCTTTGTTATTTGCTTGAAGTTTGTGGGTTTTACTTTATAAACCAGCTGATTATTTTTTAATGTGCTTCCTCTTTTTCTTTCAGGAAACACCATCTCTATTCCCACAGCTACCGGTTCAAAGAAGCGCTTCTGGATCATAGAAGACATGTCACCATTCGGCAAGCGCCGCAAGACTGCGTCTTCCCGTAAGATGCTTGATGAGGGGATGATGCTGGAGGGCTTCAGGCGCTACGACCTCTATGAGAACTGCAAGGACACAGGCTGCCAGTTTTCACTGAAGGTGACTCACTACCACTGCACCCGTGAAAACTGCGGCTACAAGTTCTGTGGCCGCACACACATGTACAAGCACGCGCAACACCATGACCGTGTGGATAATCTGGTCCTTGACGACTTCAAGCGCTTCAAATCATCCCTCAGCTGCAATTTCTCTGACTGTCAGTTTTCAGGGAACAGCACCCATTTCCACTGCCTGCGCTGTGGCTTCCGCTGCACTGACAGCACCAAGGTGACGGCTCACCGTAAGCACCACGGCAAGCAAGATGTCATTAGTGCTGCCGGCTTCTGCCAGTTTAGCTCCAGTGTCGATTGTGAGGTTCCTGACTGCAAATACAAGCTCAAGTGCTCCCACTTCCACTGCACCTTCCCTGAGTGTAAGCACACAGTGGTGGGAATGTCCCAAATGGACTCCCACAAGAGGAAGCACGAGAAGCAGGAGCGTGGCGAGCTGCCATCCATCTCACCCAAACAGGAAGGGGTGCATCACCTGGCAGGAGGCATGTCTGCAGTCCCACCCTCCTCTATGGGTCTTCCTATATCCTCACCTGGGGGTCTCCATGGGCTGTCCCACACCGTCAACAGCAGCACTCGCCCCATGATCTACCCAGCAGGGAGCATCGGGTCTGAATACAACCACCCATACCCACCCTCCTCCATCAGCCTGGACAGTTCCCTCAACCTTGGCACTGACACCAGCAGCTCACTCTTCTTCCTAAAAAATGCAGCCGGTCTGGGTCTCAGTGACTCTCTGGACCTCAGCAAGAAGATGCACCCGGACACAGGACGAGCAGGCCAACACCCCGAGATCCCACTGGGTCTACCTGCTCAAGACGACACCACGGGAACATCTGGGGAGGCAGAGGACGACCTGTCGCCAGAGGAGGCCCACGCAGAGGAGGAGGACGAAGACGAAGAGGAGGAAGAGGCAGAGGATCTCAACACTGACTCAAACGATGATTCAGTGGCAGAGCCTGATGGTGAAAAGAACAATGGCGAGAGTTTTGATGCTTCCGTTAACCACACTGAATCTTCCCAACTGGAAAAGCTGGATGCTGACCCTTAAAAAAAAAACAAAAAGAACTGAGGGGGTGTAGGAGTGCAGAGGAAGCCTGTGTACTATGAACAAACAATGAAAGTGGCCTCATTTATCATGTTTAGAGACTACACATGACAACAAAAAAACAACAGTGTGGAGAAAATGACGGCCCAAAATGATTTATTATGATGTTTACAAGATGACCAACATTATTAATTCAATTATGCATTAAAAAAATATGAATGGAGACACACAGAATTAGGTCCTGTGTAAAACACAGGGCAGCAATGTAAAGCATTTTACTACACATCAGTCTTTTTGTGCGCGTGCATGTTTGACTTTAATTTATTTTTATTTTTTCACTTTTTTGTGTGTGGACTAAAAAAAATCTTAGAAAAACAAAAACAAATCTCTCTATATAACTATATGTAAGTGTGAGTGTGTGTGTGAAAGATGATATACAAAAGGAAATTGCAGGCAACCTGAACTGCCGTGGATACGAAGACAAAAAAAGGGACATGAATCACTAAAGGGGAAAAAGGATGTGATGAAACATTTGATTTTTTTTGTGTATTTATATTAATTATTATTTTTATTATTGAACGCTGAGAGAAAGGGAGTTACATTCTGCTTGTTCCCTCTGCTCTCAGATGTTTTTCTCCATGTAGAAATGACCAGTAAATGTCCGGTCTGCAGTCTCAACAGTTCTCTCTGACATTCTGCTAGAAACGCTCGACTAGCACCAAAACCAAGCTCAGCCCCTGTAATTAAGCCCCGCCTCCTGCAGAGGAATCAAGTTTGTGTGTGGATAGTGCACTTTTCTATTAGCTGACCATGATGATTACCATGATGCTAGAAAACTCATATTTAAAGATATTTTTGTTACCATTTGTATCTTTGCTTTATGCTGTTGTTTGTTGTGTTGTTAGTCAGAAGCATATCGATCTGTAAGGCAGTGTTGCCATTATAACAGCCTGTGACTCGGGTTTGGGTTTGGGGGGTGTGTGGGCGGGGTGTGTGTGTGGGGGTGGGGGGGGTGGGTTGGGGGAGTAGTCCTGACTGACCAGAGGCAACAAAGAGTCACTCAAATGCAGTGAGGGCAGGTTGTGGCAGAGGAAGTGTGTTTAACTTAAAAAATACACTGACGCGTTTCCATTCACTATGGCTGTGGTTGGCATCCTGTTGTAATGGTTTTTATTTAATATTTATGTGACCTTCCATGAGAAATTTTTAGGGTGTTATTGCACTTTTTAGGTTCATTTTTACCGTTTGAAATATGATATATATCTTTTAACAGGGAATTTGCTTTAAAGATGTTGTTTTAGTTCACTTTTGCTTTAATGCACAATTAGATGTTAGTGTGACAAAAAAATGTTTCTCTGTGATTTATTTAAAGACTGCTTATTATTTTGCTTCTGTGATTGGACAGTTTGGAGAAAAAAATTAGTGTACCAGTAAAAGTGGTGCTCTGATATAAAACACTAATATGGACTGTGATTTTAAATAATTTCTTAAGAGGTTAAAGGCAATGTTCACTCACTGTGGAAGTAAAAATCTGTTAAAGGCACCCATTGGTTCAAACTGAGCGAATATGTACGACCGAGAAGTTGACACACTGATCATGAGTTATCTCCAGAGCTTGGCATTGGAAATAAATGATCATCAGAACATGGGGAATAATAAAAAATAATGTGTGTAGATGATATTCCTCCAGATATTGTTTTGAGAAGAATAAAAAGGTTGTACAGTATTTTCCTCTGTAAAAAATAACTATATATGAACAAAATGCTCTCTGATGAACAGCTTCCTTTAAAAAGAAAACCGTTAAAAGGAGAAATAAATAATAAAAAGTTCAAAATTCAAATAGCCTCATTTTAGTTTGCTTGTGTGTGACAATTTGTGATTAAAAAGCAGGTTGTGTAGTCTCGAGGAGTGCAGTTCATTTTTACTTTTCCAGACTTTGTCAGAAGCTCAAACTAAAATACACTGATTTAAATTCATTTGTTGATATTTTTTCATTTATTTAACAACTGAATTGATTCAATGTCATTCTTCCATGTGTGTTTTTGTTTAATTTTGTTCTCATAAATTAAAATTCTTGTTTTTTATTGACTTTGCTGCGGGCCCAGCTCGCTCACAGACTGAACTGTCTCCTGGGACTTTGCTGCGACGCAGAGCCGTTTCCACACACACTTTGTGTTCTCATCATCTGCTGAGATAAACGATGGGGTCTGGGAGACGATGTGCACTTGAATTTGTTTGTGTGTGTGTGTGTGTGTGTGGGGGGGGGGGGGGGGGGGGAGACATAGCAGGATTTGTAAAAAGTTGAAAATAAAGAAACTATGATTATATTAAATCCACACATGCAGTGCGTGATAGTGCTTCAGCTTTTGATCACGTGTGAAGGTGGAAGGTGCTGCTGGAAGACAGCAGGGCCTGCAAGTTGACCTCTGTCTCATTTTTATTTGTCAGCGACACTACTGAAGTGTGTGTGTATGTGTGTGTCGCCCTGTGAGAGATGGATAGGTCTCGGCTGTAAGAACACAGACTGGTTGCTCCGTCCCAGCTGCTCACAACTCTTATTCATATGTCATGACCTTGTGCATATTTTCCCTGCTTTGTAAGTACACTTGGAAACTTGATTGTCAAAAAAAACTATCTGCTCTTTTGCAGGTAGAGGAATCAACAATATTTGTTGCAGGGGTCACCATTGTTCATTCTAGAGAAGAACAGTATCAGAGTTTAGGACCATTACAGTGAGTTTTAGAGGCCTGCTTCTGCTAACAAGATAGCTGAGTGTGTCTTGTTCACTGTTAATAGGGCACATTTATTTATTGTTGGTCTTTTTTTCTTGCCTTGAGCCATGTGCTGAGTCCTCCTCCCACTCACCCTCATGTCACCCAGCGGCCGGTGTGCTGCTTCTGTCTGTCCCCTCGTCTACAGCTGTTCCTGTCCTTCCTCCTTCTCTTCCTTCTGATGTTTTTTTTTTCTTTAATAAGAAAAAGAAGAGAAAAAAATGGGTAAAGGCATCACCATCTGTCAGCCAGCTGGCATCCTGTATATAATCTACCAGAAATAAAAGAATAAACATGAAAATTATATTACACAAAAACCAGACGGAAACAACCTCCAAATCCCACATAGGCTGCTGCTGAAATGACAGATCGTCTAACTGTTTTTAATTAACAGAGTAAAAAGGATGGTGTAAAATAGTGGTTTGGAGCTAAACTGAGATGTATTTCCCCTGCTGGAGAAATGTAATCTGGAAGCCTCCCTGCTTACTGCAGTGTAGTGAATAAACAGAGCAACACTGTAGACTTTGTCAAATATATTGCACTTTTGGACTAAAAGCCATCTCCTCACAGTCTTCGATTTGGCAAGATTTATGAGACGTTTTCTATGAAAAGTAGACAAAGAGGCAATTTTTTAAAAACTCTCCACTTGAATTTGTTGCACTCGGCACGACATAACATCCTTGTGCTGTTGCTTATTTCCACTTGAATACAGTGCTGTTCATCTTCATTGTGCTTTATTTATGTTCTGCTGTTTCTGCATGTCTGATGCAAAGATTGAGCTTTTCACTCAGTGAAATAAAAACATACTGAACAACTGTAGGCGTGTTTTCAGTGTTGATGTCTTTTAGAGTGATAAAGAAAGTACAACACGTCTTTAAAAGGACACATACTCTTTATATCTTCATAAAGCAATGTATATATTTGTATATGTTAGAAGTGTGGTGGATATGCTTGCATGCAGCCATCCCTGACACGCAGAAGGTTGATGTGCCAGGAACAGGTTGGGTGAGAGTTGGAGAGACAACAGTCGGGGCCAGGAACACATGACAGGTGTGTGCTGCATATGTGGTCACATGATGCCTATAAGGCAGATTAGGGCCCAAACAGATGAAGCGCTGCTTAATGGCAGCTTTTATTAAGTTCACAAAGCATTGGGGGTGGGGGGGCAGAGGAAAAGCAGGTGGCTGGGCCTGTGCTCTCTGAGATGAAGACAGATATTATACAGTGGAGTCTGAAGAGGGGCGGCCATGGAGGAAGGATTTATGAAGATTTGCCCGCTCTGGACTCTCCGCCTGTCTGCCTATTCCTGAATCCTGCAGCTTCAGCTGAAGAGCAAGCGCTGGGTATGCTCAGAGGGAAAGTACAAGGGTGTAATCATCTAAGAGGAGATTAAAGTACAATAATACCTGTTTGTAAGGTCTGTCACTGCTGAAACAAACAGAAAATGTCCAGGAAATAAGGATCAACTGAATAGGTGTCACACAATACAAAGAGAATCCAACAAATAAGTAAGATAAGCATATTGATCTGAATATTTCCTGTCAAGTATAATTGTATGTGTTAAATATAACTATAAAAGTGTAAAGCTTATATGTAGTGTGACAAATGGGCTTTTCAGCACTTTTCTCGTTGTCTTATTGTTGTCTTACCATCTTAAAGCACTCTTAAGGCTTGGTTTTCTCCACAAACAGATGGTCACATTAACATAAACTGACACAGAATTGTGACATGCTTGCTGATTTTAGATTCTGTGCATTTTTCTCCTTGGCCCAAACTGTTATTCCTCCAAACAGTAGGGAGCAGTGTCTTCAAAAAGTCACATCTTTGGCACAGTTTAATGAAAGTTATAGAAGGAGACTGCCTGTTTACTACATAAAGAACCACGAAGAGAAGCTGCTGTGTTTACATATGATACTGAGTCGAAAAAGGGATAGGACAGGAAGTAGATCAAGAGAGACAAAACAAGGGTATAATATACTCTTGAGGCCAGAGCGTGCAATAGATGAAGTTCATTTTAAATATTTTGATGTCCTATCATCTTACTGTCTTAATTTTCTTTCACTAAGGAGTTGTGTAAGTGCTAAGTTTATTCTAACTCCTGATTGCAGTAGCTCCTCAAAGTTTGATATCTAGTTGTCATCCACCTCCATGCAGCCAGGCTAAAATCTGACACAGGACTTGGTGAAGGGTGCGTCTGAAGGACTTGGTGAAGGGCACAACTTATAATGTGACATCATGCTGGCTATGCGGACACCTGCATCTCTGTGAATATGGCAACAAGTTTTACACTTCACATCACACATGTTCATTCACACCACATTCACACACTGATGGCAGAGATCACCGTGTCAATGATCCACCAGTACCAACTAATCCCACCTTAAACAATAATACACCACTGACTCAGCAGTGGGAGCAATTTAGGGTTCTGGGTCTTGCCCAAGGAAACATTGATCTGTGTCCAGGAGCTAAGGATTAAATCTCTGACCTTCAGGTCAAGAGATAACTGACCCTTTCACTCAGAAGTTCGTTTCCACATATTTGCATAAACATATGTCATGTCAATGGCTGATTGGCTGGCTTCATTTGAACAGTTTATAATTTACAGTGTGATGACTGCAAACATGACTTTTACAAGACAGACACTTCATGGAGACATGATGTCTTCAACAAGGTTCATTTTAGTGCACATCTTTCTGCGGAGGGAATGGCCTCCAGGCACACACCTTTCAAACAAACACGCTGTTCAACACTTTAATCCGTCTGTCTCCCACTCTTACTCTCTGACGTTGCTCCACTTTCAAGATTCCTGTATTTCTGGATGGAAACCTCCTTTAGATTCAATTATCATGCAAATTATAAGACACATTTTCTTTAATGAAAACAAGGCCATGTGAATTTGACAACAATCAACTTGTGTTACACGTTGAAGTAGTTTGCTATAATTATCTTTTTTTAATCAAACAAAATGGCTCGATGCCAGTTGTTTCTCGCCCTTATATTGTAAAAAGCTGGTGAACATTTTGGAATATTTGGAACATTGGAGCTTTTCATTTGCATTTTGACCTTTTGTGTACACTCAAAGACTGCCTGCTAACACCAGTTAACATGGTCACAAGATAAACACAGTCAGACTTTGAGTTGGTGAAAGTAATGTGAAAATGAAACAAGAGTCTTCTCTGAGGAAATGCTTTTTACTTGCATGTCAGGGACATTGTTTCATTCAACTATACTTATTTAAATGTGCAGTTTTGCATTTCTGAGTTTATTTATCGGTTCACACTTTCTACAAATGGTACAAACTGTAAAATTGCTAACAAATTTACAAGACTTTTTTTTTTTTTTTTTTTTACATTTTAACTGCCCCTGGGTGATGCATGAGTGGGATAAATATCGTTTGTCCCAACAATCAACTGTGGCATCATAGGTAGGCCTGGATCAGTCCACCTCTCCAAGTGGACTAAAATAACCGTGACAGAAGAGAAAACAAATTTGCAAATAATCAAGCTAATGTCAAACTTTTGTAGTAAGTCTATTATTAAAAAATAGATTCTACCAATTTTACAGTCACAAAACTACGTTAAAAGGTGAAGTTTATCTGGATATGTCACAAATATGCAGACAGTAAACAAACATCTGATTAATAAATATCTGTTTTGCATTCCTTAGCACACTCAAACACAAAAGTCAATTGCTATAGAAATGGTATATTGACTTGAGCTTTTTTAATCCTTCACTACTCATCTGAATACTCACACCTCATTCATAAAATAAAGTGTCTGTCCATATTAACTAGTCCCAGTCGAGCACATTTTGAAACATTTATATGCTCCTGGCAGAGCAGTGGGAGCAGAGCATAAATGCTCCACTTGAACTTGAAAGAACTTTGTGCGGTTGTACCTGACTGTACATTGTGACCACTTTAATGATGCTGGAGAAAAAAGAGGGAACATGAACAAGAGGACAACAAACATAGTGTTTTAAAATGCTACACTGGATTTGTCTGTCTTTCTAAAAGTTAGAAAAACCTATATGTTAAGTTGTTGTTACGTAAATGCTGACAACAGTTGCTTGCTTGGTTGTTGTTTTTCACTAACATTTCTCTTTTTCAGTCAGTTGTGGTAGATACTCCAATGCGGAGCAGAAATATTGTCAGAGGTTGATTACTTTCTCCTCTGTCTCATATGTCTATCTCAAAATAACAACTGTATCATTCTTGTCCCCTCAAGTGTCCATTCAAGTCCCCTCCCCCCTCCTGTCTCTGCAATATTTACAGCAAAAGCAAATCATCACAGGGGAGTAAATTTTATGGCTTGAAATGGCAGCATGAATGGGGATGATGTCTTGATCACTTCAAGTCTTTTATTACAATCTTCTGAGTTCAGGGACAGAAACAACCAAACAACAAATCAAAATAAAAAGAGAAACTGCTCTGGACAAGAGAAAACTATTATTTAAATGTCATATGCATTTGTCCATCATCAACCTCTGTGCAAGCACCTACATGCTATGCAGGAAAAGGTCTTTGGGAATAGCCTTTCCTTGGATTTACCCATAAGTAAATAGTTTTCCAGAAATGTTTGTAGCTGCATCTTTGGTTTCTTTGTCTTAATCTCCATCATATTCTGCCAAAAAGTGCATCCTGGAAGCCTGTGACTTAGTTTTGCACCAGTGGCAACAAGAAAGATGACAGGTTGGTGAGACCTTGACCCCACGTGACTGTTAAGTGATTGACACTTAACACAGCCAATGGCGATAGCTGCCTTTTTCTTTCCTCATAGCCATAGTGTTTAGAAAGGGTAATGTCCTTCCCTTTGGATTGGTCCAGCCAGTCAAATGTGGGACATAGTCTCATTCAGCAGGACAATGGAAATGTGTTGAAAGTACAGGACCAGCATATCAAATAACAAGTATCCATTAAGATATTTACAGCTGGGACTTTTTTGACAAAGAAATTATGTAAAATACAATGTCAGATTAAAGTGGGCTGATCAGAATTATATCATTCGAAGAAATATAAAATAATTTCTACTCCGTATAAGCTCTTTTTGGAAGAGGAGATGCACTTGTATGAAAAAGAGATGGGATAAAGAACTGCATGTAATCATTTCTGAGGATGAATGTTCAAATATATGGAAAACTCAACAGTCCTCTACTTCTCTGCATACCTAAAAGGAATGCTGCTGGAAGAACATTGATTTTTGTGATGCCTAAGATAAGAAAGAAACCTTTTCAGTAGCACAAACATGCTGAAGATGATGTGAGGCTGTGAATGTCAACCATTCACATTCACATGCTTTTTGGCTCTGTCTGAGAGTTGTACAAATTAGGAAAAATGTTTGTTTGACCATAAACCAAAGACTTGGATATGATAAATCTATTTTATACAATATACTCTACTTTACCATTTTTACAGATTTTTTTTTTTTTATTGTTTAAATGTTTTACTGAGAAACTGTTCTTTAAAATAAATAAAAAACAAGAAAAAGACAAAAAGAAAGTACAGGGCATCCCTACTGTTAGTCAGGCTATAATCCTGCTTACATCATGTTGTCTGACTCCAGCAGCAGAAAAACGATAATTGTATTGTCTAATAGTGTTTAAGATAACATAGCCAACTTAGATTAATTCGTCCTTAAAGGTGCCAGAAAACGTGTTATGGCTAAATCTTGAAGGTGCCCCTTTCAATAAGTTACTTGCTCTGAATGAACCCTCTATCTCTATTGCATCTTTGTCATCGGGCAGTGGTTGTCGTTGTTGATCCCTCAAAATATTTCTTGTATTATATGAATAGACATAACAGCAGTGCTCAGTTTGCTGCTTCGTTATCCCATTTATAGTTGAGGTTTTTGAATGAGATGCTTTTGCCCTGCCTCTCTCAGTGCTCTGCCCCTGTCGGCCCTCTCTTTAAATCCTGAGCCCTTTGCAATAGATGTTCATTTATCTATTTTTGCACGTGTATGGGCCTATTTTGGAAGGACCTCAGTCACACGGCAGAAAAGGGGGCTGTGTGAAAAACGCTGCTATGCCATTGGTAGCAGCTGTTGCTGCTGAGACACCTCGGAGGAAATGGAGAATTGGACACACTCATCCAATTTACCTTTAACAAGACCTTATTGGATGCAGGGTTAGAGGAACATGCGGCTTTGCCTTATGTGGCTCTGTTTAGATATGCTACTGCTGCTCGTGTCAGCTGTAACTGTATGGGCTCTGTGATTGACTTTGTGAGGAATGAAAGTGTGACGTTCACAGTGACAACTGTCAAGAGAAGGGCACTGTTTTGTTGTATAATCATAAAAATATTTAGAAAACAGAGCAGCTGTTTTAAGAATGATACTTATCGTGGTTTGTCATGCTGTCAAATCTCGAATTAATTTGATTAATTGATCATAGAAAAAAATAAATCTCTTATTTTACTTCTTTTCAACAAATTCACACTGGTTCCAGATGTCCCAAGAACGTAAGTAAAATGTCACCTTGGCCTAAAAATTCACAAAGATGTAAGATTTTGGCAAACTCCTGTTTCAGCGCTGCTAAGAACAGGAAGTTTTAGAGTAAATCCTCATGAGCTGTGTATGGCCATGCTCCACTCAGGGTGGGGTTGTGGCTTTTGGCCTGTGGCTGCTGTTCCCTAATGTGTACTGTGGCCACGCAGACATGCCTAGACCAGTGATTTTCAAACAAATATTGCCCAAGGCACATTAAAAACCAAGTCAAAATCTTGAGACACACAAAATTAATATCCAAGCAAAATAGCCTCTTTATAGCATGTTATAGAATTTATCTACATATTCTACATATTTATCTTTATATACAAATACCCAATGAAACAAGACATACAACTGTGACTAATACCTTTATTTTAATTAAAAAAGGTACCCAATATATATACGTGTGTGTGTGTGTGTGTGTATACGAGGGCTGATTGATAAGTGGTTGGTGATAAGGGTTTGACTTTTGGCAGACATATTACATTATTTTTCAGCATAATCCCCTTCAGTATCTATACAATTTTGCCAGCGATGTTTAAGGGCCTCAATGCCACTTTTAAAGAAGTCCTTTTCTTGACCGGTCAGAAAGTCCTCCACTGCATGGATGACGTCATCATCTGACCGAAAGTGGGTACCGGAAATGGCCTTTTTCAATTTTGGAAATAGATGAAAGTCTGATGGAGCGAGATCAGGCAAATAAGGCGGATGCTCAATCAATTCAAAGCCACAATCTTTAATGGCAGCCATGGCAATGACAGACTCATTAGCAGGGGCAATTTGTCCATTTTGCAAAAGTCACTTGCCTTGTTTACTTTAGAGTGCTACCTCTTCGACATAAACTGACCAAATGACACCAGTCTTCGGTCATACAGCCTTAAATAGTCAGGGAATAGTAGAGCTGGAAAAGGACATCCCTGCTTGTCTTCTTCAATACAAGGCTCACAACTTATCAATCAGCCCTCGTAGCATTCAATGTTACATTTTTAAATCTGTACAATTAGATAACAAATTTTTTTTAATTGGCAATTGGAAGCAAATGTATAACACTATTTATTTATTTATTTATTATTTATTTTATCTCAAACTTTTAAAAACAAACAAACAAACAACAACCAAATCAATGCAAAGTAATATGTACACCAAACTGTACATGTCCATCAAACAAATTAAGCATATGAGTACATACACATGCACAACAACCAGTTTGAGAAGGAACAGAAAGAAGCAAAGAGCTTATCTAGTCCTGCCCCTTCCTTACAAATCAGATACAATACTGAATTATAAATCAATACCCGCTGTCATTATTCATGGAACAATGTAAATTCTTGGGTAATAGTAACCCCATTCTTCATATGAATCACCAAGAGAACAAACCAAAACATCCTAATAATAAGTAAGCACTTCAGAAAAATCAATATATGCATTATATATCCATATTGTACATATCTACATATTACAAATACAGAATATACTATTGTTAAATGAAATTTTCACCTACTATGAGAAAGATAAACCTGTTTGAGAGAATACAACTGATTTGCAACCCATTTGAAACTAAACTGAAAACACTCACCTCATCTGCTGCTAGTTTGGATTTTATTTACTGCATGCAATATCTACAACGTGTCCTTTTCCAGTCATACAACCTGTTTTTTTTCCCAACTTTACTTATAAAACATTTTAAACATTTTTGAACAAACAAACAAAAAACAACAAAAAAAGATAGACAGTGTGACAAAATACATGATGTATAAAGATAAAAGATTAACCCTCCATGAAACGTCACATCTGAAAGTCACCTCCCTCCCCATCCCTTATTAGGCCAAACCTTAAAAAAAAAAAAAAAAAAAAAAAAAAAAAATATATATATATATATATATATATATATATATATATATATATATATATATATTAATAGTAATGATAATAAATAAATAAATAGATAAATAATAATAGTAATGAGTAAATAAATAGAAAAATAAAACAGCAGTAATAGCGGTATAACTATGTGACATAGACACTCAAAAATAAATAACACAAATGTCAATCTTCTGGTTCAAGGGAAAAATTAAGAGAATGTACGAAATTCAGAAAGGGATCCCATGTGTCATGAAATGATTTCACCGAGCCTTTCAATTTAAACCTAAGCTTCTCAAGCTTTAAATTATAAAGCACCTCACGGACCCAACGAGAATGTGAAGGGGGACTGGGGAGTTTCCAATTTAAGAGAATCAGCTGACGGGCTAATAGGGTAGAAAACGCCAAGGCCTGCTTTAAATTTTTAGGGATGCCTGAAGAAGGGGCAATGCCAAAAATTGCAGATAGACTGTTCGGGGCAACATCATGGCCATAAGCCCTAGATAAAGTGTCAAAAACAGAAAGCCAAAATGGCTTTAATTTAACACAAGCCCAGAACATATGTACATGATTCGCAGGGGAAGAATTGCATCTGCCGCAGGAGTCGCTAACAGAAGGATATATTTTCGCTAGTCTAGCATTTGTATAATGTGCCCTAAAGACAACCTTACATTGAATCAATCTGTGTCGAGCACAAATTGATGACATATGGACAAGAGAGAGTGCAGTTTCCCACTGCTGTTCAGTTAATTTAATGTTAAGACTTTCTTCCCATATGCTCTCGACAGTCGCAAGGGAAGTCGAAGAGGCTGACATAATCGATCTGTATAAAAGAGAAATGCATCCCTTAGTGATGGGATCTATGTTTAATAGGGTATCAACCAAGGTTCCTGGAGGGCGATTCGGGAAATGGGGGAACAGTTTCTTAACATAGTCATGAATCTGAAAAAAATGAAAGAGATGGTGACGTGGCAGACCATATACAGTTAAAAGACGTGTGAAAGAAGAAAAGACATTATCCGTGTATAGATTCTTGATTGACTTTATGCCCTTATTATGCCAGACCTGGAATGCCGAGTCGATTCTAGATGGCTCAAAAGTACAGTTTCTGTATATGGAAGTCAAAATAGATGGACCCGAAAGGCCAAAAACCTTCCTAAACTGAGACTAGATTTTTTAGGAGACCGCCACAATAGGACATCTAGTTACACCTGACACAGGCAGAGGGAGTTGAGTACATACAACTGTGCGCAATGAAAATGGAGAGGATTTATTTTCTAAAAGTACCCACGCAGGTAAGGAATTTTGATTTTCCCCCATCCAAAATAAAAGCGTTTGGATACTGGCTGCCCAATAATAATGTCTAAACACAGGAAGGGCAAACCACCTCTGTCTGTTGGAGATTGCAGGACTGATTTACGAATCCTTGCAGGTCCGCCATTCCATAAAAATGTTGAATTTTTTTTTGTCCAACTTGTCAAAGAAAGAATTAGTCAAAAAAACAGAAAGGTGCTGAAAAAAACATATAAACTTAGGGAGCACAACCATCTTAATCAAATTAATCCGGCCCCACAAGGGACAGGGGCAAAGCCAACCAATGAACAAAATCCCATTCAGTCTTTTCAACCAGTGGAATTAAATTGTTACGATAAAGATCTGGGAGAGAGGTGGCGATATGAATACCTAGATACAGTAAACCGCTACTTGACCATTTAAAAGGGACTATGGAACTAGGAAGCTGCTTAGCCAAGTCATTTATTGGCAGGATCACACTTTTATTATAATTAATTTTATAACCGGAGACTCTACTGTATTCATCAAGAATGTTGAAAATTATGGAAAATGAATTAACAGGGTCAGAGATATAGAGAAGAAGGTCATCAGCATATATGGAAACTTTATGGACTGTATCTAAACGGGTAATACCTTGAAAGCCAGCTTCTGAACGTAACCAAATAGCTAATGGTTCTATTACTAGAGTAAACAAAAGTGGGGAAAGAGGACACCCCTGTCTCGTACCACGGCGCAAGGGGAATGGGGAAGAGGAAATGTCATTGGTTCGAACTGAGGCTTTAGGGGAGGAATATAGAATCTTAACCCAGCCAACACAGGACCCACCAAGCCCAAATCTAGTCAACACTTCGTACAAAAAAACTCCACTCTACCCTGTCGAAGGCCTTTTCCGCGTCGAGGGAGACCACGGCCTCAGGAGACAAAGAACCAGGCAAGGTAATTACATTCAACAGGCTCCTCGTATTATGAAAAGACTGTTGGCCTGGCGTGTAAACCAGTCTGGTCAAACCCAGTCTGGTTTTTTTAGATGTTATATGTTATGCAACAAGTTATTGTCTTATGCTACAGGATTGTCAACGCCTGTAGCACCAGTGCTTTGGACAAATAAAGGATATATATATATATATATATATATATATATATATATATATATATATATATATATATATATATATATGTATATACACACACATATGTATAAAATGTAATGAGATCATTGTGCTGGGTCAGTAGGTCTACTGCCTGCCACCAGCTGACATTTGCTTCCGAAGTCTAGCATTGATCTGCCTCTAGAATTCCTAAGAAGTATATTTCTTTTTCTTATTTTTAACTTGCATTCCTTACAGCAGCTTGAGGTGGAAGATGGATGCATAATTGCTGATATCTGAAATTAATAGCACCAGCTGAACTTATGTCAGAAATGACTACCACCAAAGGCTGACATTTTAACCCAAAAATGCAACTTTCAGAAACTGCAAAGCAAAACTTTATTGACAGAACAAGACAAGGAGGCCAATAGAACATAGCAGATTTAGCAACAGTGTTAGTTGAGTTAAGATCACTTCATTCAGAGTTTGTATCCAAACTTGATAGCATCAACACTTGTCTGGGAAAAGTTGCCTACAATGTTGAAGCCTTGGAAAGCACCATGTCTAATCCACACAGATTGAAGAACCTGAATTCATAAAATTTTTAGCGGAGGATGTGTTGGAAAAATGTAAGACTAACCTAATTAACAGCATGAGACAAATTACCTTGGAGTCAAAAGCAGAAGATTTCGTGAATCACAGCTGGCTATTTGGTCGACGGAAGGGCACTGATTAAAACAAGCCACTGCTTGAACTTATTCAGGATATGCTGCCCTGCTGGCTGGAGCTGGACACCAAAAATCCTTCAGCTTTGAGAGAGTTTGCTGAATATTGGCACCGGCAAGACCAAGCACAGAGCGGTGCTTATCCAATTCCGAACGTTTCAAGAGTGTGAGCTTGTTTTCACTCCACCAGGCAGTGGAGCATCAAACAGGGGGGAAGCAGGCTCTTCTTCACTCAAGACCTCTCTGCTGAAACCAGAGAGGAAAAGTGTTTGTTGAGAAGGAAACCTACTGTGGCTTTCAACACAAGCTATGCAAGATAAGAGCTCTGCACTGTGAAAAAATAGACCTGTTTTTAATGCAAAAAGAGGTAGAGGATTTTCACCAAGGACACATGAGAGACTTGATTGAAAAATTTGTGAGTGATCTAGTGTCATGATAGAAATCAATAACTGTCTGATACCTAGTTTGTTGGACTTATTATTATGGTCATTATTAACCCCTCTTTATTTATGTCAGAGAAGTCTTGGGTGTGGTCATTTTTTGTTTTATGACTTTAATTATTTTTGTCTGGTTATGTAATTGAACTTTTTGTCTTCTTGTTGTCTCTTTTTACTCTTTTTGTTTGTTTACATTAAAATATTTAAGACGTACGACTTTGTGCAACATAGATGAGAGTCAAAATGTGAATTTAGCTCTTGGCTAAACATTTCTCTTTAAAGAATGACAAGGTGCATGTTTGGTGGGGGCCACTGGCAACCACTGGTACTGGGTTTACGGTTCAGTCCACCTTTCTCCTGATTGGGTTGGTCAGCTTTTAACCGAGTGAAGTTGTAGAGGATCGGAGCTTGGCAAGATGGACCTGCATGATTTCAGACAATGAATCAGGCAGGTCCATCTGCTCTGCAAGGTTACCACCTTACAGCATCAGATATTAAATTGGTGCAAAACAGATGGCCTAGTCAAGTTATAGGTGCAAAATGTAATAACTATGCTAGAGGTGCACTTATACTCCTTCACAAAATGATACCATTTCAAATCTTAATGATAGTTCAAGATCCATCTGGAAGATAAGTCATTATACATGATAACATCTTTCCCTCACAGTAACTTTAGTCAGTGTTGATGGCCCAAATTAGGACAACTGTATATTTTTTGAAGGTCTTTTCCTCACTATTTTACAAGGGTTATTTATCATTGGAGGATACTTCAATTCGACTTAAATCCTATTCTGAACTGCTCCACAAGCAGTGATGCAGATAAAACTCAACAACAAGAAAACTGTTAAACATTTAATTAAGGATATTAATCTGATTCATGTCTAGGGGGAACAAAATCCAGGCAAAATAGAGTATGCTTGTCACTCTACAATTGGTGAATCTTGTTCTCATATTGATTATTTTCTTGTCTCAAGGAAACTTCTATTAAAAATAGATAAATGCTGGTATGATAGTATTGTAATAAGTGACCATGCTGCTATCTCATTTCATGTGCATATAGAGAAATTTCTGAAAAAAACCCTAAATGGTGGTTTCAAGTAAGTTGGTTGCAAACCCCATAGTTTGTTAAATTTGCTGAAAGTATAATCAATAACTATTTTGAATTGAACACTGATCAAACAAGTGCAAGTACAAGCTGGGGAGTCTTTAAGGCATACATCAGAGGAGAATTTATCAACTCACAAGGTCCAAGACAACCAGAAAAGAAATGGAAGACTTGGGAAAAAAATGATGATATGATAAACTGCTTTTGAGATGTAAGTACAATAAACGATAATCTGAAATGGCTGCAAAACGGTGCTTAAACAATCCTATGATCAAGGTGAAAAAGCTGGGAAATTCCTGGCACTGAGAATAAAAAACATACAGTTTGAACATGCAATTAACAGTATAATAACTTCATCAGAAAACGTTACAGTAGAAATAAATAATAGGTTTAGAGAATTCTATGAACACCTGTATAAATCAGAGAGCAACCTAATTTTAGCCGAACAATACAATTTTCTTAATCAATTTCAGTGCCAAACACTATTAGAAGATGCAAAAAACATTCTAGACAAAGATTTGACTGTGGGGGAGGTATCAGAGGCCATCCAAAGTATCAACAGTGGTAAGATGCAGGGCCTGATGGTCTGCCAGTATAATTTTGTAGAACGTTTCAAGGAAAAAGTAAACCTCTGCTCTTGAATATGTACAGTGAATCATAACCAAGTGCAACACTTCCACGGTATTTAAGATTATCAATGATAGTGTTGATTTTAAAACCAGGAAAACCTCCTACTGAACAATCCTCATTCAGGCCTAACAGTTTGATGGGATGTGTCACAAAAATACTCTGTAAAGCCCTAGAAGGAGGTTATAGTACTATATCCCCTATTTAATCCAGAACAGTCAAAATGGTTTGTGCCTTAGCGCCAAGGTTTTCATAATATTGGGAGAGTTTTGAGCATCATTCAAGAAAACCATAATGCAAAAGATGCAGGAGTGCTGTCACTGGATGCACAGCAGGACTTTGATGGGAAAGAACGGTCATATTTGTTTTATATCTTGCCAAAATATGGACCATAGGACCAAACTTGTTAAAATGGAGTAAAATTCAATACATAACTATGTTAACAAAACTATTTTATCTCCAGCCAATTGTGTAGGAGTGCTCTACTCTGCAGGGATAGTCCCTGTCAGTGTTCTTATTTATAATGGCTCTTGAAAATTTGGCCATGGCAGTTAGATAACATGGAGATGCCTGTCAGGCATCCAGATAGGAGAACAGGAACATGACATATCTCTATATCCTGACAATGTAAGCCTTTTTTTTTTTAAAACAAATGTACAGTATCTGTTTAGACAATTTTCTGATTATAACATTAATTATTCAAAACATCTATTCTATTTTTGAACTAAGAGGGGTGATGAAAACCTGATTAATAAATACAAAAGATTAATTCACTTTAATTCTATTTTACACCAGTTCACAGACATTTAAGCAATAATTCAAGCAAACTACACACCATTATTGGTGAAAGTGAAATCAATGAACAACTCAATGGATGGATGACAGTGAAAGTTTGCACAAACATAATCAAAATAAACATACATAGAGATTTTTCTTCATCTCTTTTAGTCACTCCTTCTTCCACTAAGTCAATCATTTTTTGACAAAGTGAATACCAATCTTAGATTCATTTGGAATAAAAAAAATATACTTATGTAGATTGAGGTTAAGGCTAGTGTACCTACCCAATGAGAGGGGAGGGCTGCAGCTCCTAAACTTAAAGTGGCACAATTTTTCTACCAAGTCAGGATTCTTGTTTCAGAGGAGCACCTCCCAGCTTGGGTGAAAATTGAACAAATGTCAATACCAAGGCTCCCATTAAGGCTACATTTGTAATAAGCTTAACAACCCCCCCCCCCCCCCCCCCCCCCCCCCAAAAAAAAATAAAGAAAAAAAAAATCCAACAACAACAATACTATCATCATCGTATATAAAGCACATATTAAATATTCTCCCTTGATTTCTTGTCTCCCCAATGTAGACAAAACATGCTTCAGATCAGAAAGTAACATTTGTTTTGTTTTTTATTGTTAAAATCAGGGATGAATAATTTATCTTAACATATATTGGCCCCTGAAAGAGATGTGGCCCCACAGAGTTTTCCCATTTCACCCAATAGGCTGCCTTGTTGTGCTGTGGGGGTGTGCTGTGATTTTACTTTGTAAATGTCATAAGCTACATTCAGTTGAAAGCTAGAAGTTGTGGACAAAGCCAAGGGAAAAGGTTGCAGACACCCAAGACTCTGGAGACGATGAAAGACTGAGTCAATGTTACAGGGTTTTTCAACACATCACTTCACTGCAGGGCTACGTTGCACCTTCTTAACCAATGACTGAGTGTGTGCTTTTTGGGAAGTCAAAGACTGACCTACTCACAACGTCAACAAAGCTGCATGATGCTAAGTCATCCGTACACAAAACCCGAAGATAAAAAACACCTGTGCACTCATTTTGGAAAGCTCAGGTAACAATACAACATACAGCAGCTTTGTAAATTCAGTGAAAACTATCAAAATTTCTTTTTGAGACATGGATGGACCACTAACAAAGATCTTACTTCTCCTTTTGTGGGTCATCAAATACTTGGGTAGCCAAATATTTGTGAGTAAATACTAAAAAACTTAAAAGAAAATGTTTAAATCCATTGACAGCTAGAGTTAAGCAAGAACATAAAGAGTGTTGTCGTCTGAGGGCAAAGCTCTTAAGAGAGAAGACTTTCAATTTTTTAATAGTGAGAATTTCCGTGTCTGTTCAAAGGAAAGTTTGAGTTGTAACATTAGACCTTTTTAAACATAAAACACCAGATCAGTTCCATCATAAAGGCCTGCAAAAGTGGGAGATTTCCATCTATTTTTATTTCCACCATAAACCTAAGAAAAGCAAAAGTAGGAAGTTGTTGTTAATCTTTTCAACATAGCAACCATGGCTCAGACATTAACCTTCCTCTTTACAAATGTGTTTAATTTACACAGCATGAAGCAAAAGCTGCTTCTGTATATAAGCAATACATTTTGAATAGTATATTCCTCTCTTGTGTCACACCTGTTTGTTCTTTTGCTGGCTTACATACTCCTTTTTTTTCCCATAAACACACCTCACATTCTTTGGAGGGCAGTGTAACGAGAAATCTTTGCCTTTCAACACATTTTTTTCCTGTGTGTTGGGACATAAAGATAACAAAGCATTCTTCTCACAGTTTGGCTGGAACATTGGGTTTCGTGAAAACAAACAACGCTGCTGCTTTTATTCACTATAAACCAGAAAAACTGGATTTTAGTCCTACACGTTCACACAGAGAAGACAGTTGAGCAACCTGTCCGGAAACTGCTGATCAGATAATAAAGACATATGTCCTGTATTTTCCATTAATTAAGCATGGTCATTTTTATCTGTGTAGAAGTCAGTTTGTTGTCCCCAGAGCTCTAAAGCAGAGGTAGAAGCATCAATATTCATTTGGAATGAGAAATTATTGCATATCAACACGCAAAAACAGACTTGTGAATCTGGTCAAAATAGCGAGCAAGGTGATCGGAGTGCAGCAATCTCAGCTGCAGGATATTTACAGAAGAGGTATCATTAGTAGGGCCCAACAAATTCAGAACTGCCCTGATTACCCTATGTTTGCTGAATTTGATCTTCTTCCTTCTGGCCAACTTTACAGAACACCTAGAACCAAAACAAGGCATGCCAGAACTTCTTTTATTCTGGTTGCCATTGGCAACCTTAATTCATTGGCCTGACCAGTTTTCTTGTGTGTGCTTTATGTACCTTGTGGATAAGATTAATTTTTGATTTTCTCGACATCTTTACTGTTTCCAACATTTCACCTTTTTCTTTTTACATTTGGTGCAATACCTTTTTAACAGAGTCAAAGGAGAAGTAATTTTGGAGTTTTGAAAGCGGCAAGACTTTACATACTTTTATAAGTTGTTCATCCTTGATCTCGAAATGTCTGTCTAGTTTGTTTTAACCATGAAGATGACCTTAGTTGTCGACATGGTGTTAAACCTCTATTCATCCATCCATCCTTTTAATATTGGGACTTGTATTTCAACATTTTGACTCTCTTAACTTAAACTGTTTCTAACCATTATGATATTTATTCTCAAAATGTCAACTTCTCTTTTTCAAAATTTTAACTTTCTCCTCAGTTAAACTTCTTTTAAAATGCTCCCTTTTTTCTTCAACAGTTTGACCTTGTTTAGATATACTTATTTTTTTTACATTTGACCTTTATCTCAGCTGTACAACTTTTATTAATGCTGTAGAGGATGGCCTATGAGTTGTTATGAATTCATGCATGTATTTGTGAAGAAATATCAGTAATGCTCATGTATTAATAGTATTCCATGCCTTACCTATACTTTAATTAGTGTATTAGCTAAGGTGATCGTAAGTCATAACTTAATCATGAGGAACTAATCAGCTGACTTTGAGGTGTAGTTACCATGATGATATCATCATCACTTCTTCACAACTTCATCAAGCTTGTAGACTCTCCACTGAAGTGGAAGAATTATCCCGCTTCAACAATGTTGGTGAACAGCATCAATGTGACTGATAACTCATTATTCAAGAAGACTTACACATTTTTGTGTAACTATTCAATCTATGGCATCAGGCGAAATCAGGGACAGGCAACATTGCTTGTTATAAGGGCCACATTAATTTGGTCCTCATTGCCAGGGAGCCAAATTTTTGCATTGCAGAAAACATTAACTGAAAATCTTATCATTATTGAACAAACGGAACCATTACATGACTATGAAGTTATTGTATCAAAATGTTTAAATCTAAACTAAGTGCAACTCATAATACTTCATTTGATAAGCTTAATAGAATTCACCTGAACCCTTTTCAATGCAGGTTGAAAAGCATTTTATTAAAACACGACTTTAATTACATCCCTATTTTGATTCTTAGATGCATTGAGCAATGCATAAAAGAGTTTAACAGCTAATATAAGTCAACTTTTAGAAAATGTTTCTGATTTGATGTTTTCAAAGCAGATTTTGTCACATTTTTTCACATTTTTTATACATATTTGAAATGACTGATAAGCCGCATTGAGGGGGTAGGGGGTTGAATATATTTCAACATATTTGTTGATATTTGACTCAATGTGCATTATTAAAATGCTGTCCTCCCCTCTGCACAAAATGTGCTGAAAAAGAAACTTTTTGTGCTGAGGTGGGGAGAAACAGTTCCTGTATGTTTGATGTGAACACATTTTTGTAAGAGGGGGTGGAGGGGGGATAATGTTACACTGGAGATGTTATTTGGTAAACACATGTCGTCTTACAAACACAAACAGAATCCAGTGGTAAGATTAGCATGGAGGCCCTTCAAACAGCTTGTGAAAAATGAGCCTCCTGTCAGCCCCGGTGCAGAAATGTTTACCAAGAATACCAAACATTGTGTTCTATTTGTTTTGCTTTGCCTTGAGTTTGCCCACTGCCTTAGATAAGTCTTCCCTACAGTTTAACACCACTTTGCCATCAGAGCAAACAACTAACAGCACACAGTGAGCAGAAACAAGTGCAGAGAATGACTGATCCAAGCTGGCTTTAAGCCACTCGGCCATCACCCGCTTAATCTGCTTCAGAATGGAGTTGAGGCCTCCACAGTTTTACTGTTTCATCATTTATAAGACTTATCCAAAGAAGAGAGCTCAGAGCAAAAAAGGGAGAAAAAAACCTAATGGGCTAGCGGTCTCTCAGAAGCCAGAGTAATTCTCATTCTACATCAATTGCCACAGCGCAGCGGTGTTAAACTGGCAACTGAGGCCTGCTGCTGCTGCTTTCTTGGCAAACGGAGAATTCTTAAGTGCTAAGCTGTAAATTTACTTAATTTGACGTGAGTCTGAGGGGACTGGGATCATTTTCTTTCAGGGAAAAAGCCTGGCATATTGGCTGACAATAAGCTGGAATGGTCCAACATGGTGTTTCTGCTCAACGATGATGGCTGAACACACAGTGGACAGCGCTTGACGGAGCTGTAAAAGAAACAGGCGCTGGCAGCACTCCGTATGACTCAGTTTGTGTTCATGTTCAGGGAGCCTTTTAACTGAAATAAATGAGGATTTTATTCTTAACTGAAGTGAAATGCTCTCTGTGGGATTTGACATTCAGGAAAGTAGTGTTTTCTCTATGTGTGAATGAATAAGCCACATTCACACACATTTGTTTTAATAAATCCATTACATTTTAAGCCATAAAAAAAAGAATCTTAGGTTTATCTACTTGAGGAAAAAGTACTATGCATGGTGCATGCAGACACAGGAACTTTTAGTTCAGTTATTTGTGACTATCATGTAGAAACATTTATTTAAAGGTGACGTACATTTTTCCACCTTTTCATAGTCACCTGCAGTCTGAATGAAATGTCTGTGCTGTGCTTTGATCAAAATATATGATTCAGTCATGACAGGAAGTTTCTGACCCTCCTTAAGCCAACACAAAACAACCTTTCTCAGAACACTTCATTCTCATGTGGTTCTCTTTAGCTCTGAGTGAGATTCTTACAGTTTTTTTCTGGTTGTGTGCTGACATGAGTGCAGCTGGGTGCTTCCATGCGGTGCGAAGATGATGTATATTTGTAGGCCAACCTGGAAGTTAGCATTGCATCAGGCCTAAAAGCCTAAGCCTATATTTTCAATGCCTGTTTGGATTGTTACTGATAAGGTCTGTGGCAAACACTAGTTCATGAAACTTATTTTGTTCATCATGATAATCTTTAAAATGAAAACAACTTTCATATTTCTTAAGCATAGACAGAATTAGCAAGAGTAAAAAACTATTTCTACTCTATTGTAGAACTAAATATCTGGCTTTGGTTTGACTTGGAAGCCGCTCCTGCACCTCCAGTGTGTGACTTCACACTGTTACCTCTTGTTTGAGAATTTCCTCCTGATCGAAAGACTTCATCAAGTTAGCGTCCATGGTTGGGGTTATTATGTATGTATTATTGTTTTTGGGTTTTTTTAATGATCAGAAATGATTATACCAGGATCCCAACCATTTCTTGTAGTCCTTGTTAGCCATTTGTTAGTTAGTGATCTCTTTTAGAGGCACCACAACTCTTTCTAGAAAATTGTTAATTCCAGATAATGTTTAGAGATAATGTTTAGGCAAATGGTTGATTGATATATTCATTATTTTATTTTTCATGAAAGTCTGAAGGCCTTTCAAACCAGTCACATTTTTTGTGAATAACTTAAACCTAATAACATTCTTTTTTATCCATAGCCAGTCAATACAAGCTTACACACCAGCAGTTTAATTTTGCCATGCAGCCTTTATTTTGGACCACAGCTAGTAAGCCCGCATCTGACCATGTACACAGTCAGTCCAAACATTCAACATGGTGGCCCACTTGGTGGTGTATTTGCATAACAGCGGCCCATTTTATTTGACCAAAATCCCAAAAATTACAAGGATGCTGACTTTAAAGATAAGGTAAGGAGGAAGATAGTGTTGGAGCTGCAGTATAATGATGGTGTGTTCATACTCAAGCTTCTACTGTTGTGAACAGTTGGTCTGAATAAGCTTTGGTTCAGTTCCTGAATGAAATAGTGATGAAACAAGCGTTCCTTTTCTTTACAGAGTCAGATAGACCCACTAAGTTTCTGTTTAATAAAAGTCAGCCCCAGGTTCGGAGCCACTTGATGTCAAATCCATTCTGACTTTGGCAGCATGATTTCTTAACATGTAAATTTTTTTTGCGTTTCTTGTGGTGTGTAAAGGCCTTAACACTTAAAATGGTTTAGATGATGTACCTCAACTGGTAAAACGGCAAAACATAAAGTCACAGTCTGTCATAAATAGTTCCTACAGTGATTTGAATTTCTGTCAGAATGCTGCTTTTTATCCAGCTTGTTTCTTGCTCAGTTTCTCCTTTTCCCCACTTCGCTTCATTTGTCACTACTTTCCTTTGTCTTTGAGGTTCTCTCATTAATTCCAAATATACCAAAACAGGAAGCAAAAAGGCTGGCATTTGAAACAATGGCAAAACTGTAAGCAATTCTCCAGAGACAATTGTGCCCAGTGAGAAAAGTTACATAGTCCTGAAAACAGCAAGGGGAACTCAGTGAAAATGGGATGCATAGGGCCCTATCATAAACCTGGTGCAAAGCATTTTGGTGTGCAGCATGTCTTCCCTAATTTCATCCCAACACAGTTGGCATTTTAACATGTACACTTACTTAGTTTAAACAGCAAATGAGTGTATGCTCCCATTAGCACCCTGGGGTGTGCTTGTTAACAGTGAGGATTGGTTGGGCATAAAGTTGGCACAAAAGTATCTTAAAGACATGGAAAATGACTGTGCTGTAACTCACCAAAAACCTGGTCTGAATCTGAAGTCTGGGACGTTGTGTGTTCATGGTATTTAGAGGATGCTTTAGAAAGATAGAAACACATCTGCAAGATCAAATCACACACTCACACAAATCCACACATTCTCAGGATGCAGAACACAGTAAGAGAAACATCTAATACATTCCAGACTTCACTTTAATGTGATCACAAGCCCAGATCTATGCTCCTCAAAAAAAGTTTGGAAACATCATTTTTGGTTGATTATTTCTCCTCTTTAATGATACCAATTGGTATTGTATTTACTATCACCTTTACAATGAACTACAACTTGTAAGGATCGTACATTCATGGCATGAGTAACACAGCTAAATTTGTGGGTAGCGCCCCTAAAAATTGCCAAAATCCCCTCTTCCCCAGAAAGAAGCATGAAATTGCTCAGTGAAGCAAGGGTGAGGAAATGTCCTTCTTGGGCTGTTGCACTTCGTAGTTTGTCTTTGACTTTACCAGTCTCACAGAACTTGGTCCTTAGTTTGGAAATGGTACCAGGGCTGATAACAAATAATGCTGCCACTCTGTATACATGAACACCAGCTTCCAGTTGCAGAGGAATTTTTGTTTTGTTTTGTTTTTTTTGTTTTTTTTTTTGGGGGGGGGGGCAACCCACATGTTTAACTGTGTTGCTCATTGCTCATGCAAGATCCGTACCCGTTGTAACTTGTTGTAAAGGTGACTGATCAGGCTTTCCAATGACTTAAAATACATGACCAATTGGTATTATTAAATGGAATAAATTATTGACCAAAATAACGTTTCCAAACTTTGTTTAAGGAGTATAGTATATTTTGCCTCACAGACTCACAGCCTCACCTTCTAGATGAAGATTAATTGACAAAATGGAGGTTAACTAAGTTAGCTGTAGTCAATATTGATGTAATTCTCTCAGACAGGTCTTATTGGCTGTTCACTGATTACCTGAGAATGTACTTTTTAACATCAGATGACCATTCCCACATCCCTTGTGACCCTATCTGAAAATGACTGCATACTTTCCTTTGGAAATACAACAAAAAGGGCCTCTCATGTCACCACTCTCATTGGGTGGGATTGGGGGTCAACTTAAAATGGCACTGGCTTCACAGAAAAGTGACAACTGCGGTATTTTTAAGAGAGCATGTGGTGGGTTCTTGACATTCTAAGAAATTACTCAAAGGTCACAGCAGGTTACATTTTTAGAGTTTTTTCTTGCTTTAATCTGGCCATATTATATTACAACTGTTGCTATCTATTTCAATTAAGCACTGGAATCAGCTTTATTTCTGTGGAGTGACTCTTGAATCTCAGCGCCCCCACCCCCACCCCCCAAACCCACAAACATGAACATCATGAGCCCCTTTAAAAAGAGTGGTTTCAGTATCACAGCTGTGACCTTCATAAAACAGAGCACGGCAACAGGTGGGCATCATGTGTGTGCTAATCTTCCACATTATGGTTGTTGATAACAGACGCTGCACAGCCCTGCTCAGTTAAAACTCAGTAATTTAATATGGAATACATCAGCAATGTGATATTTGTATCATGGAAGAAGCAAAGGTTGGGAAGATTCTGCTGATGCTAAGAATAGAAAACATCCATCATTCACCGTGGGTTTCTGTTACCAGAAGAATTCTGAGAGTACCGCAGACCCTCCAAAACAAGACATTGGGTGTCCACTGAGGGATTTTAGGATTATTTTTTTCACTTGCTGTCCTCCTCACTAAGGGCATGAAAATGTGGATTGAATTTCGCTGTGACAATCCGTGCCAATTTTGGAGGACAAGGTCGCTGAATGTACAGCCTTCCCCTTTTTCACAGACCTTCCCACTTTACCATCACTTCAGACACGTGACCTGCTATGGGGGAACAAGTGTGGGCCTCTGGGTCTCAGGCAGCTACAAGAAAAATGTAATTCAATTGCTACAGCGAGAAGTCAGTAAGAGGACACCACATGAATCTTTGGCTCATTAAATCTGTCAAAATTTTGGCTCTGGACATTCTAATAGGCCTCCACAAAAGCAATGAGTAAACAAGCAAAGTTTAAGAAAAGGGAAGTCAGGTAAAACAATTATAACAATACGTTACTAATGTTTGATAAACAATGCTGGATTTAACTTTTCAGAGTCATTTTACTCTGCCTGAAAGTTATGATATTAAAATGGCCACTGTTAAAATATATGCACGAATTTTTAAAACTTTTATTGTCAATCTGATTATTACAGGACAATCCTATAAATTCCTAAATCTAAGAGGCTCCTTTTGAAAGTGTAAATATCAAATATCAGGGCCATAAAAGTCACTAAGGGGTGGCTTGCCCCACTCTTTGGTGAAGTTTTGTTAGTGAATCACTAAAAAAATTAATAAACAATAAATATACAAACAAACAAACAAACCGAAAACAAACAAACAATCAAAAAACAAGAAGTTTAAAAAGCGGTTCAAATTTTAATTTGGTCCTTTATGGCCTGGCTGATGTATAACATTTGAAAGTAACAAGGGAAAATAAAAGTCACAACATTCAGTTTTATCACACCAATTCTCATTTGTTGTTCGAGGTTTTGTTTTTGGCTTGGACCCAAAATCAGAGACTGGCACAGATCCGTGGACACAAAAAGTAGATTAAGGACAAACTACAACTACGCTATTGTAGTTTTAATTCTCAGTGGTGTGTGCTTCACCAGAGAGTGAAAATACAGTGGTAGGTCAAGAGGAAGGTCTTAGATGGTTTTGTGGTACAGTGATTTAAAAAAAAAACATTATAAAAGAGGGTTGAACACAAGACCCAATGATTTGGCCTCTGTTACTGTTCCTCCAGTAAGTTCACCGTTGAGTCAGAAAGGACATTTCTACAAAGTTTGACTCAAAGAATTCTTGAGATGTCACTGGCTAGCATAGACTGGTAGAACATCCGCAGGTGTTTCCGGCAGATGTTAAACGACCGCAGCCTCCTCAGGAAGTACAGCCTGCTCTGTCCCTTCCTGTACAGATGGTTGGTCATCCAGTCCAATTTGCTGTCCAGCCACAGCCCTAGGTACTTGAAGGAGTCTACAGTCTCCACCTCAACTCCCACAATCAGAATTGGTCGTGGTCTTGGTCTGGACTTCCCAAAGTCAATGACAAGTTCCTTTGTCTTCGAGGTGTTGAGCTTTAGGTGGTTTGTGTGGCACCAGACAGCAAAGTCCCGAACTAGGCTCCTGTGCCTCTCCTCTCTGTCATCCCTGATGCATCCAACGATGGTTGTGTCATCGGCGAACTTATGGATGTGACACAGCTTAGAGTTGTAGCAAAAGCCTGAGGTGTAAAGGGTGAAGAGAAGAGGGGCCAGCTCAGTGCCCTGGAGTGCTCCGTTGCTGCTGATCAGCCTGAGGTACTGTGGACTGTTGGTGAAGTAGCTGGAGATCCAAGTGACCAGGCAGGGGTCCACTCACATCCTGTTCAGTTTGTCCTGAAGCACAAGGTGCTGGGTGGTGTTAAAGGTGCTCAAGAAGTCCAGGAAGAGAATCCTCACCATGCCACTTCCCTTATCCAGGTACAAGTGAGTTCGGTGTAGCAAGTAGAGGATGGCATCCTCCACACCAACACCTGCCCTGTATGCAAACTGCAGACAGTCCTGGGCATGTTGCACCTTGGATCTGAGGAGGCAAAGGAGGAGCCGCCCCAACATCTTCATCAGGTGTAAGGTGAGTGCCACTGGTGGGAAGTCATTCAGCTCGTAAGGGTGGTTTTTCTTAGGAACTGGAAAGATGTTTTCCAGAGGGTAGGTGCTCTCCCTAGCTGCAGGCTAAGGTTGAAGATGTGTTGTAGTGGTTTTCCCAGTTTAGCAGTGCAGGCCTTCAGTAGTTAGGAACACACCTTGTTGGAGCCTACTGCTTTCCTGGGGTGCAGCTTCCTCAGCTGTCCTCTAACCTGGTCAACAGTGATGTATGGAGGAGGTTGTGTCAAGGTGGAGAAGGAGGAGGGGGAGGCGGTTGCTGTGATGTTTGGGGCAGTTGTGCTGACGGAAGAAGGAGAGTTGGTTGCAGTGAGGGAGAGGATGGGGGGAGCATTGGCTGGCTGAACCAGTTGAAGAAGTCACTGAGAAGGGCCATGTTACACAACAACATTGTCACCAGAAGCAGAAAGGTTTTTCCTTTGTTTTTTTTCGAAAGTGCTCTATTTGAAAGTACTGCGCAAGCGCCGCACGTCACTGTTTTCCCTGACAATGCTGATTTCTGTTTAGAAGGAGACAGATACTAAAACATTTTCAAAACTGTTCACTCTGGACCCTGGTTTCAAGAGTTTCCAGATTCAGGCACCCCAGGGACTGTTCTTGTGTAAATAGAAGGCGCAAAAGCAACAATAACTCTCAGTTTTCTGCCATTTTTTGTTGTTGTGTAAACAGGGCCTGAGTTCACCCTCTCCATTGTTCCCCTATGACTCTGGTCTTTGTGTTATGGGCTGCGATGATTTTTACACCTTCCCAGACCGCCCTCATGTTGTTCTCTTTCAGCTTCTGCTCCATCTTTCTCCTGTAGCTGTCCTTTGCTTCCCTCACACAGTGTTTAACCTCCTGCTGTGCTGCTTTCATTGCCTCCTTGTCTCTGCTCCTGAAGGCAGCCTTCTTCCTGTTGAGGACAGTTTTGACTTCCCGCATTACCCAAGGTAACGGTCTTGGTAGAGGAGACCATGTCTGCACAGAAGTTAAGGTAATTAGTCAGACAGTGTGTCAGCCCCTCTATGTACTCACCATGCGAGTTGATCAGCTCATCCCAGGCCGTGGTGCTGAAGCAGTCTCTCAGGACACTTTCCATTTCAGGGGACCACGTCCTGATGAAACGAGTGGTAACCAGCTGCCTTTGGACCAAGGGGGTGTACTTTGGCTGTAAGTGAACCAGGTTGTGGTCAGACTATATTTACCATTGAAATGAACCTCATCCAACTGAAGTCTACCCCTAGCCAGGATGTTAACATGCTTATGTGTAAAAATGGTCTTTTCCACGCACAGGCATGCAACTCTCAGCTTTTACTTATTCCCCCTAATGCTTTATATGGTGCTAAGTATAACCATGCATGGTCAGGGGGAGAATCAACATACTTTTCTGCCACAGCCATCATTACCAACTGTCCGGCTGCATGATCTAAGTGATGTCTGCTTTGTGTTACTGTACGTTCAACCATGGATACCAGCAATATGTAAGTGCAGACAAACCACATGCCGAACTGCACTGTCGGCTGTTATTCAGAATTTTAGAAAAGCAAACAAAATTTATCAGCTGACTTCAGACCAAAAGTTTTAATTATTGCAAATGTTCATTACAATGAAGCAGTCATTGGTAGAGTATTTTTCTCTCAAATGTTATGAAGTAAATAATGACATTGAAATAATAATACTTTAGTAAAGTACAGATACTATAAATGTACACATAAGCTCTGAATAGGGATGGGTACCCAGTACTGTTGTGGTTCTTGTACCAACACTTTTGATAACTGCAGAAATGAATTACAATACTCATTTGGGTGCCTTATTAAGGTACCATTCACTGAATATCAGAACCAAAGATGCTGAACCCCCCTCCCCCTGCCCATACTGCACAGTAGATGGTTTTATATGTTTCAGCAACAGAAGTAAAGTTGATGAAGGCACTATCATGTAGACCACGATACGAGTAAGCACTATGAGTGTTAGGTTTTCTCCATTAGGTTTTGGGAATGTTTGGGCATTAGCACTGTCCTGAAAACATCTTTTCAGTACTAGTATCATGGGAAAAAATAAACAAGACCAACCTCTTCTTCTACTTTGGTTCAATACTATCCATACCCAAGTCATATGTTACAATGTAGATTCAGGAGTAAGAAATATAAATGAGGGAGCAAACAGATCCAGACCTTTATTGTTTATAGACAAAGATTGAAGTAGACATTTGTTGGACTCGTTACCCACTTTTATTTCCTCCTGCCTTCCACCTCTTCTGCCTGTGTGGCTGCTACGATGCTTCAGGTGATTCAAAGTCAGGTCCTGTGATTAGTTTAATTTGCTCAAACCCCACACCTGTTGCCCCTGTGCTGCCTGCAGCCGGGGTCCCTGAACAGGCTGACAGGCTTTCCCTTGGATAATCCAATCTCCTCATACTGACGTTGCCACTTTACACCAGCACTGGACAGGGGTTTTTTGTTTTCTACTGCATGTTTTCCTTTGTGTTCTCATGATCACCAAGCTCCTGATGGCTCATTATTGGACCATTCATAATTACACCCACAAGCATCCACCTCACTGCGTTTTTTTGTATGACCTGCTGCTATTTCCCCCTACACCCCTTCCTCAGTGCCTTCCTTTAGCTGTCATTCAGGTGAGAGGAGCTCTTCCTTTAGGTTAAAAGGAGGCCCAACAGCCTTCCACATGACAGCCCTCCAGCATCCATAAACTCCATTTGGATTTGAAACCGCGCCAGGAGAAAATCAAGTGACACAGGCCACACAGAGTGGGAGGGTGGGTGGGAGGGGAGGGAATGTGATCCCACTTGATTGTTGAGAGTTTATATAGCGAGTGATGACAAAGTGCTTTATGACTTTGCAGTGTTCACTGGGCCCTGCGATTGAAGCCTTATACAGGCAAAGCCCCCTGGTGACCTTGGCTTGTCAAATGTTCTCATTTTCACCAGGAAGGAGCCAGTGTTCAGAGGCTGCTCACAACTGTTGAGCTGCTTTCAGAGAGACCGACACAGAGAGCTTTTGGAGGTGACCTATGCTTCTTCACTTTCACCACTGAAAACATTATGGACGAAAAACATCAGTCAGAGAGGGGTTTTGTTCTGTCAACTGAACATTAGTCTATGTAAAGTAAAACCATGAACATTTCCAGATTAATTAAATGTAGAGCACATCTACAGACTAAGTAAGGCTGCACTGCACTGCTCAAAAGTAAGTGCTAACACTGGCATGCTAACATGCTTACAAAAATAAACCATAAAAGCTGACTGTTTGCAGGCGTTTTTTAAAAGGAAATTGAATAGTACTATTGAATCCATATGTTTGCATAAATGCTAAGCATTAGAATTCACATTTTTTCACAATTCACGATTTAAAGAGCTTTATTGTTATCAGTATGGGACATTATTGCAAAATAATGTCATTGAAAATAAAAACACACAATTGATATTGATAATATTCAAAATAAAAGGGAAACAGTAAATTAAAATGATAAAATGGGTTGCATTATGATAGTAAAGGTTAAAAATGGTATAAAAAAGGTTATGATTAAATATATATGAAAAATCTCATAATATGAAAATGAAAAGTAATGTGGGTCTGTGGTTGTTTGTGTGTTCAGGTTCCACTGGCTGCTTTAAGGTCCTCACACATTTTCAGGCATTAATCTCACAGTTTTACTCTTCTCCCAGTAAATAAGACATTTTCTAATCATTGCTTCTATAACCAGACTCTGGATGGACGGATGGACGGACAGACAGACAGACAGGAAGACAGACAGACAAATGTTGGCAAAAACATAACCTCTTTGGTGGAGTTAATAGGGTGGAGGGATGACATGCTGCATAAAGAGGCAGCAGGTTGTGCTGCTGCCCTACAGCAAGAAGGCTGCTGGATTGTGGATTTGCGTGTGTTTGTGTGTTGCATTTGTGTTCATGGCCGCCCTGTGAATTGTATGAGCTGGTGTGTCAGAGTGCAAAGACACACAAGTGCACAGTGAGGCTGAATCATTATGCACTGATTGAGAAAGCAGAACTGAGTAATTGTTAAAGCATCTAATTCACACAAACACTGATGCAAACAACCAAACATAGGTAGTGTGATATGTGTCTTATTAAAGCGCTGCTTGGAATAGAGATAAATCCAACCAACCAAAGTGGCCAGTGGGAAGTCTTTGAGGTACCTGTCATTTCTGAAATCCACCTGCATTTGGCAGGTTGCTCTATGCCAATGTCAAGCCCTGCTGGTCATTTTTTTTTGGCCATTATGAGCAGATACCTGTGCTGAGCCTTTCATAGGGTGCATTCTCACAAAACAAAGGAAGTTGATTTTCCATATAATTATTGGGATAAAAATATAATCTCAAGACTGAGCCAAATATTGTCACCAGAGATGCTAATATCAGTCCAAACAAGATTTCCAGAGGAATAAAAGGTTATTTCCAGAGGGAAAAGGCCATCTCTGGAGTTCCTCAGGCCTTGTTACACATCAACAATAAAATCAGATGACTCCCAGCTGTACACCAAATGTATGTTATTTCACAAGGAAGGGGAGGCATTTCATCTTCAAAATCTCCTCTTCCTGCACTGTAAATGACCTTTACAATGCAAATGATCACAGGGCACTACCCTTTGAAAAGTGATTTACGGGAGTTAAAGTGGGTGGCACAAGAACCAGGAGCTGGACTTGTAGAGTACCAAAGTAAACATAACAAAAGAGTGTGATGAGGAAACACAAGTTGGTTGAGGATCACCACTCAAGGACTCAAGAAGAATTTTTAAGCAAGCAGAGATGATGCGTGTTTGATGCAGACAGCATCACGCTTGCCCTCTGACTGGTTGCTATAGGCTAACAACTCTTGAATTGATCCAAGGAGACACTCAGCCCTCTAACCTGCTGAGTGCTCAGTTTCAGTGAACAATGGAGTTCAGCGTGCGTCGATACACTACCCTATTGAGTGCTCTCCGTTTAGCAGCAAGATTGATGAGGTTAAGGCTCCCAGTCGGGAGCCAAATGGTGTCAAAACCAAGGTGTTGCTTTGGACAAACAATCCCTCACTGAATTACCACACTGAGAGGGTGCTGACTACTGCCTCATACAACAGCTGTACCCAGGAAGTGCATGTTTTGTTGCAATACAGTTTTCCTGAAAGAGTGTGCAGCCTCTGGTGGAGGTTATACAGACTTTTAAAATGCAGATGAGAATATGAGGGTAGGATAGATGGTGCGTTCTGGACAGGAAAGTACAGCAAATCCCCAAAGACCCCAAATGATGTACAAGTGGATTTATTACAGTAGGTCCCTATAAATCTAAGGTTGGCCTGAACTCCAGGGAGAGGTTAATGGATTACAAAGGGATGTGGTATTGAACCTCAGCAAAGTTTATACACCTCATCAATATGTGAAACACTATTGATCATTTAAACCTTGATAAATTAAATTCATACAATTGCTAATACGTGGAGTTATTAGGAATGCCCAGAATAAAGGAAAAGAGACTTTTTCAGCTCAGCTTTTTCATTTTTAGAAATAGTTTCTTTGGTGCCACTTTGATTGGCATTACTGTAGATTTAAAGATCAGAAATAAACTGACGATAACAGTGTGTGATTTAAAAAGTGCTGCTAACGCTGGGAAACTAAAGATACAACAACAAACTGAACTCACAGTAGCAAGGTATACAACTTTCTTGCTATTAATTTATTTTGCAAATATATATTATATTTTGTATTTTGAATATTTAGATATGAACAGGAGCAGATCCAGGAGGAGGCATGAGTGTAATGGTATATCGAAATGGCCACCCTTTTAGCCACACCAGATCTGTGATTGGTGATGTTGCTTGTCAGAGGCGGGAAATATCCTGAAATTAACTATTTATTCCATGCAGAAAAAGACTGCTAGACATTTTCAGTTATTCAGGGTGGCATATTTATATTTGATTGAACTTTAAAGACATAAAAAACCAACATTTTAGGATTTTATATTAACAGATAATTGTAATTAACCATCAGACCAAATTTAAAAATTCTGTAAAGTTTGAAATTTTGTTTTAAAATCATGGAAAAAGCAGTAATGTCTGCTCTGGGATGCTGTGGGGGTGTCCATTAGATCACTGGTTCTCAAATGGTGTGCTGTAGCACTCTAATGGGCCATGTGCCAAGTCAAGGTGTGCTTTGGGGATTTGTAGTTATGAATTATCACTATAGATATAGAATAAATAAATTAATTAATTAATTTTGAACTTTCATTCATTCATTTTCTATACCGTTTATCCCTTTCGGGGTCGCGGGGAGGTTGGAGCCTATCCCAGCTGTCATCGGGCGAAAGGCGGGGTACACCCTGAACCGGTCGCCAGTCGATTGCAGGGCCATGTAGAGAGACAGACAACCATTCATGCTCACACTCATACATGCACGAGAAGAACATGCAAACTTCACACAGAAAGGCCCTGACCGACCCGGGGATAGAACCAGCGACCTTCTTGCTGGGAGGCACGTGCACTACCTGCTGCACCACCGTGCCGCCTTGAATTCTCAACTTGCTCAATAAATATTTCATATGGACTGCACATTGGTGCATCAAGTGGTTCTGTAGCCTCACAGTAAGAGGTTGCTGGACTGACAGGCCAGTCTGACAGGACCTTTCTATCTGGAGTTTTCATGATCTCTGTGTGAATTTTCTACAGGTACTCTGGTTCCTCTGGTAGACCATAACACGCCTATCAGGATAATTTATGACTCTAAATTGCCAATAAAAGTGAAAGTGTGTGTGTTAGTAGTTGTATATCTCTATGTGTGTTGGCCTTGTGACCTATCACTTGCCTGCTAACAGCTAGGATAGGCTTCAGCTCCTCAGGAACCTTAAAATGGCTGAGGGATGATGATGGATGGATTGTGGTATTTAATGTAACTTAAGTTGAAAATTATGGACCTTAAACAATCCTGATCCAATCTTCAAGAGAACACATTTTTTTTTTATTTACCAAACTGGTTTTTTGATTAATGAAATTGAACAAAATTTTGAATATAGTCTTGGAAAAAAAATGTGAATAAATAATTCAAGTAAAAGCTTTTAAATCAAACAAGTGCAGACTGATAAGGTACATACATACATAGATACATGTTCAGAAATGTATTTATCATGGATATGGTGTGCTTTGGGAAAAAAATATGCTTGAAAGCTCTGCATTAAATGCTCTGCAACCATGCCAACTTGTGAGGATGAGTCTCTCTCCTTTTAAAATAATGCTGCAACATGACAATTGAAGCTTGTCTGCCCTACTGAGCCTTTCAGCTCTTTATGTTTGAGCCAGCAGATATCGAGCCACATTCATGTCATGAAAGGCAGATAGTTTTGTGTTGAAAGGTGAACGTTTTATCTTACCATTAAGCACAAAAACATTTTTAGACCTTCAAATTTATAGTTTCTTCCATGACATGAGAAACGCTGGCAGCTCTGTGACAGAGAGTGTGGAGACAGATGTTTAGGATTTAATTTTGTTTCCTTGCACAAGTCACACTGGTGGACTACTTTTATTAACCCACCTGCATCTGTGGCCGGGAGGTTGGACAAATTCATCTGATACTGTACATAAACTATAAATCATTCGGTGGCAAACTGTAGCCCTAGGATGTAGGGATGTAACAGCAGACTGTTCTGACCCAAGGCTCTTTCTGTTTTTTTTATGAAATGGAGGTGGTAGGGGTGCACAATCATGTCTGGAGAGAGTTTCAGCTCCATGTTTAAAACAACTTTCCTTCAAAGTATATGAAAAAAATTGTTGAGAGAAAAAAATCCTGATTTTACTTACAGTGACTTTGAATAATGACTTTAAATGCATATATTCTGAGTTACAGAAAAGTTTAACAGATTGGTGTTTGCACCCTGTTGTTACAGCTTTAACGAAATTATACACAGACATATTAAATGTTTTGTGCCATTAGAATGTATGATTATTAAAATCAGGGTAAATAAATGCTGTGCATTAGGCTGTGTTTGTGTGTGTGTGTATGAGAGCATATACCTCTGTGTAAGTCTGTGCCACAGTCACAAAAAATGTCTCCAAAAATGTCAAATGCTCTGAACATGAGCGACAACAAATGGACAACAAATTATTAAATGTTATGATTTCAAGAACATCCTAATGTTGTGACAATTAATGGTATGGGTAAAATTAGTATTATTGTTTTATTCTAATCAATTCATCTTAAAGAGAGTAGATCAGGGAAATACTTTTTGTTTTTTAATGTTTATTTATTTATTAATATCTATTAATCCAGACCCATCATGAATCCACCATAGGTACAGCACTTTGCCTCGTTTGACAACAGTTACAGTGGCAAGAAAAAAAAAAACTTCTGTTGAGCAGGCAGGAAATCTTGAGCAGAACCAGACTTATGTTGAACACCCATCTGCCAAAGCTGTGTTGGGGGTGTGGATTGGTAGATAGAGAGGCAAACAGAGATAAAAGGACTAAAGTGAGAATATGAATATATTTATGAATGTCCAGACCTTAAAGTTGTTTTTATAATATTTCTCTCTATTGAATTAAAATTTCTTAGAGAATGACCCATTGAGATGCCCCTTGTCCTTTCTGATTTGATTTACTTTCTTATTCTTTTTGTATGAAGCATGAGCATGTTAAGTACCATGCAAGGATTTTATTAAGGATGCTTTTACAAACACAAGAGTTAGTTGTTTATTTTTTTTTAATCAATTAAAACATGTAAAGATAACCAAATCCATATTTGATGTGACCAATTTATGCCTCCATAATGGCATCAAATCTTCAAGGTACACTTGCACAAATTTTTTGTATAGATTCAGCAGGGAAGTTGTTCCAGATGTTTTGGGGAACTAACCTCAGATCTTGTGTGGATGAAGGCTGACTCTTACCACATCTCTTCATGCAATCCCAGACAAACTTGATGATATTAAGATCAAGGATCTGCGGGGTCCGGACCATCACTTCCATGACTTCTTGTTCTTTACACTGAAGATAGTTTTTAATGTTATTGGCTGTTTTTTTGTGTCATTGTCCTACAGAATGAATTTGGGCCCGATCAGACTCCTTCCTGATGTTTGCTGCCCAAAACTTGCAACTAACCTCCATCAAACTTCACTGTTGCCTGCAGACATTCATTACTGCACTGTTCTTCAGCCCATCTACAAACAAACTCCTCAACTGCTGCAGTCAAATTTTTCAATTTTGGACTCATCCATCCAGAGCACCTGTTGGTTTTTGCAGCCCATGTGCTTATGCTTTTGTGCACACCTGAGTTGTTTGGCTTTGTCCCTTCATCAGAAGTATGGCTTTTTAATTCTTCCATGAAGATCACTTCTGGACAGATTTCTCCACGCAGTATACAGGTGTGCCTGGGTCTCAGTGTTTTTGCCAGTTCTAAGCTGATGGCTGTGTTGGACATACTAATTTCAACGAGAAGAAGGCATGATGTGTCTTCCATCTGCTGCTTTAACATTTTTTGTCTGGCCCTGCCATGTACGGCCCTCAATGTTGCCCATTTCTTTGTGCTCTCCAAAAAAGCTTGAGGAGCACATCTTGAAACCAATTCTGCTTTGAAATCAAATTTATTGCAATCTTAAATTTTCATTTTAGTTGGTTTTTCTCTGCTGCTTCACCATCTTTCTACATCTTTTTACAACTAGTCACATCCCCAACACAGCTTTGGCAGATGGCTGTTCAACTTGTATCTAGTTCTGCCCAAGATTTCCTGCCTGTTTTAGAATGAATTGAAATTAACATTTTGTATGATTAGGGACCCTGTTACTACAGATTGATTGACTGAGATTGAAATCTTGCCTGGAAGAGACCTTGCGTGCTTATGCAGTAGTTATACTACATAAGCAAGGCTGTGCTCAGTCTTACAATGGTGTCTGACCTGTGAAATGAAACTGTCAGCTTGTCAGCAGAGTTTAGCTGTTCCTCACCCAGTTTTAAGCTTTGTACATGGCTGTTTCTGTTTCAGTTATTGACTGTGTTTCAACTTACATATGAAAATGATAATCATTATTATGTTAATATACAAACCCCTATTCCAGTGAAGTTGGGACATTGTGTAAAATGCAAATAAAAACAGAGTAAAATGATTTCCAAATCTTTTTCACCCTAAATTCAACTGAACACACTACAAAGACAAGATATTAATTCATGTTAAAATTAATAAACTTTATTTTTTATTAGTAAAAACTCACTTATTTTGAATTTGATGCCTGCAACATGTTTTCAAAAAAGCTGGGGCAGGGGCATGTTTATCACTGTGTTACATCACCTTTCCTTAAACAACACTCAAAGAGCATTTGGAAACTGAGGACACAAATTGTTTAAGCTGTGTAGGTGGAATCCTTTCCCATTCTTGCCTGATGGACAACTTCAGTTACTCAAAAGTCTGGGGTCTCCATTGTCAATTTTTTTACCTGTAATGTGCACAACATTCTCAATGGGAGACAGGTCTGGGCAGCAGGCAGGCCAGTTTAATACTGGCACTCTTTCACTACAAAGCCAAGCTGTTGTAACATGGGGAGAATGGGGCTTGGCATTGTCTTGCTGAAATAGGGACGGACATCCCTGACGTGATGTTGATATATGGCATTTGCTTTGCATGCCAGAGTTTTAACTTAAACTTGTGCATGTAACCATGAAACTGTGTGAAGTGAAATTTGGCTTTCTTAAGTGTTCCTGAGCCTATATGGTAATATCTTTTACAGAATGATGTTGCTCTTCTAATGCAATGCATTAAAAAAGGGATGCGGGCTGCCCTATTTAAATAAGGATTTTGCGTGTGCTACCAGCTGTCACCATGGTGAGTTTGGGAGAGCAGAGTGGCCATAAACGAAAAATTAAGTTTGAAGCCAAAGAGTTGGAGTAGGTCTTGGTGGAGGAGACAAATAAACACACTGGGGAACTCCAGCAGAGACATCTCATGGTATGGTTCCTTTTTGTGACTGGCTCCAAATCAGCCCTTTGGTAATCAAGCAGCTTAAAAACGGCATTGCGGGATAGATGATATGACTCAACTATTTTTATTTCTGACAGTCCAAATATGTTGACACTCACACAGAATATTCTCTCTCTCCATTGTCTGTCATTGCACCTATGCATCCTTCTCACCCCAATGACCGCAGCGATCTGTGTGTAACGCTGTGCCAGTTTGCACCTGCCTTTCAAATGTGCTAAATATAGATGCAAAAACACAGACCGCAATCAGTTGCGGGTTTGATAAATCACATTGCTGGTGCTAATTGATTAAATTTTCATCTCCACCTCCCAGTATTTTGCGCATTCTGATAATCTGCATTTATTCTGCATATTCATGAAGGCAAACACGCTAAATGGATTGCACATGCTATTTTGCTCATTTGACAGACGTGATCCTTGGTGCACCCAGTTAGTAGATCAGCTTTGTGCATGCTATCAAGTTTGCACTTGTTTTTATACAGGCAAACCTTTAGTAGATCAGACCCTTGTCCTTGTATGCAATTGAATATGGGTCAAAAAGGATTTGCAGATCATTGTATACTGTTTTTATTCACATGTTACATTGTTTCCCAAATTGATTGTAATTGGAGTTTGTAAATAGTTGATCATACAGCTGACACTGATCTTACAAAATCCTTAACTTTGTGCAGGTGTAGCAAGAACTGATGCCAGTTTCAAGCTCAAGGGTAGTCACACCAAATATTGATTTGATTTAGATTTTCACAGTTTGCTCACTTCATGTTTTGAAAATGGATTGAAATAAATCAAAATTTGAAATGTGAACACATTCCTACTTTCCAGCATGTTCGCACTTTTTGCTTGCTGTATGTTTATGTCTTCTTTCACACGCACTCTTTATCCTACATTTGATGCCTAAACAGTGCAGCTTGTTCTGTTGTCTAGTTCTTTAAAAATGGGTTTAAGAACATTTTATAATGTATAGCTGTCTTCTCTCGTTTATTTTCTCAGACTGATTAAGTTGATCCCTTATGACGTCAGATCACTGTCTAATAAAACTTATCTGTTGTCTGTTAAAGTACCTCTTGTCTTTCTTGCTGTTGTCTAAGTGTCTCATTTGGTTTCACGGTTTGATGTGCTTTTGGATTAGGGAAAAATTCTCTTAACATTCAACATTAAAATAGTGTACAAAAGCAATCTGAAAATATTACCTAGATAAAACAGGAAATTCCGTTAAACATCTCCAACAGAAACCAAGAAACAACTACACTGATAGTCCATGTACTGAAACAAACAAAAACCTCTCTCACACTGTACTGTAAAACTGTAAAACTGTGTCACTTAGTCATTTTAAAACAGAAAACTGAAAACAGGTTGAAAGTCCCTGCTCTGTCATAGCTTCTGAAAGTTTTGGTTGATTCACCATCTTGCAGAAAGGAGAGACTACAGTACAGTAGGATTTTGGTATGTAAGTTGTCTTATTTTCTTTTTATTATTGTTCTATAAACATACAGGGTTTGGAAATGTGTCACACAAAATGTCGGAACTCATGAGACCCATCATAAACTTTGACCAACAATTGGTGATAATCATGTCAATGCTCTAGCAGAAAACTATGTGATTTTTTCAGATGCTGCACTACCATTACTGTCACAAATATAGTTAAAATTGATATTTAAACACTGTTTTTTTTTGTAAAATGGACAATGATGATGCTGCTTGATTTGTGTAATATTTTCAAATAAATACATCTTAAAGCAGTGTTATAAAATGAAAAGAATCCCTTGGGTTCACAAACTCAGTTTTCATCCAAACCAAATGAAAGTGTAATTTATTGTGAGTAGATGACAGTGCAGCCTAAAATAATCATACACTCATACAACAGTCTTATAAGATATGAAGACCCATTTGGAACAATCTTCTTCAGGTAACAAGAGAGGTTACTTCTTTTTTCTTTAATATGTTTTCCTTTTTTTCATTTCAGTTTATGGTAACTAGTTCTAAATGCAGAGGTATTTTAGTTTTGTCTTAATGTGTGGAAATGCTCAGTTTTATTTCACTTTTGTTTCTGTATAATCAGTGATTAAGATCTCTAGCAGCTTCTGTACAAGCCTTCAAAATACTGTCAAAGAATCTTGCATCTTGGAGTGGTGCGTTGGGTGGTCTACCGCCTCTCCCTCAGTAGTCCCAGTACTTGTTAAGGAAACAATGAGGTTACATTTTGTGAACTTCATAATTGCCTTACCTAGGCACTGTATATTCATTGCAGTCTCTCCCTGTTTGTTTTTATACTATTGTTACAGCACACAAATTATTACATCACCATTAATATAATAATCATATCCATTATTATGAAAACTATTGCTAACATGCAGATGTTACTACTGATAAATACCTTTACAACCATATAGATATGAGGACCCTCTTGAAAAGATGCCACATCTCAAGGGGCTAACCTTGAATAAATCTATATTCAGCAGAGACAAATATGATGTGGACAGATTTATGGTCTGGGAGTCCATGGGTTTGTTGCTATCATATATATATATATATATATATATATATTTTTTTTTTTTTTTTTTTTTTGTCCCTTTGGCTCTTGTCTCTTATCTCAGACATTCAGGGAAAGAGACATAGGTTACCCACTACCATCATTACATCATATATTATTTCTATATGGAGTCAAAATAATAACCACAAGTTCCCAGTGTGTGGGTGTGTGTGTGTACATGTGTGTGGTGAGTGTGTGGATTACCGTCTGAACCCACACAAAGATACACACATATGCTTATGCATATGACCGAGCATATGTACCTCTGTATTTTGTTGCAACTATTAATTCTCAGTTATGAACAATGTATTAATATAATAGACATAGATGAACATAATAACTATATAGTGATTTTTCTATGGTTATTTATCTGCAAATTATGTTGAACTGTACTTGTATCTTAGTACTTTTTTTCCTTTTATTGCTCATGAACTTCACTCTATAATATAAATCGAAAAATATCTCAACCCCCTGGATGAACGTACAAAAAGGCTCACAACAGTCACATAGTCAACAAATAAGTCTCTTCCTACTCTCTCATCTCCTCTGTCTATTACTTTTTACCTCCTTGAAGAAGTTTACTTGTTCTTATTTCTGCAAACTCCCTTTGAGGTTTCATTTACACTAACTCAGCACCTTTTCCCTGTTCATATTAATTTCTTTTTATTGTATGTTTTTTTTTTTTTTAATTGTTTAGCTATATCTCCTGTCTGTAAATTGTCCCTATTGTGACGAATGTCATTCGTGCACTACTATGTCACATCTCTCACCCAAAATAAAAAGTACAATAATAAAGCAACAACAAGAATAATAATAACTATTTAAAGAAAAAAATGGTAAAAAGAAAGGACAAAAGTTCTGATACTTTTGTAAAAAAAAAAAAAAAAAGGGCAAATGCCATTGCTGGTGTTTAAACTAACAATTTAGCTGATACCCATGCAGATGATTTTCTTATAACCTCTTTCACTTAATTCTACAACAATGTCAAAAATGTCTTTCAGGTTTGGTCAATAAACAGATCAGTTTGTCCAACAGGTTTTTTCTTCAGCACATTCAGAAACATCTTTCCTGAATCAACAGTTGGCTGTGCTTGTTGCCAGCAATAGATTAATGACACAACAAAACATCTGAAACTGGTGTCCGTTCATCCCACATTAATTTGTTGATGCCAATACTTGTAGAAAGTGTGTACTCATGTTAAACCAAAGCATGCTTCTTCCATTTCTCATCAGTTATGCTGATGATACAAAGCTTTACATCGCTGTGTTTACTGTATTTTAGATGTATTTTAGAGGTCTTGGATGGCAGACAACTTGTTGCAGCTCAACCAGGACAAAACTCAGGTTTTATTCATCAATACATGTCCACAGAGAGAGAAACTGGAGAGCAAACTCCAAGCACTGTCTTTTAATCCTTGTCAGCAGGTCAAAAATCTTGGTGTACTATTTGATACAGACCTCAGCTTTCAGAAATGTTACAAAAAAATAATTTTATTATTTAAAGAACATCTCCAGAGAGAGCCAGTTTCTCTCTCAGGCCAATGAAGACTCTATTCATGCTTTTATTACCTGTAGGATAGACTGTTGTGGCACTCTTCTTTCTGGTCTTCTGAAAAAGAACATCTCACAGCTTCAGCTGCTCCAACACTCAGCTGCAAAGACCAGACAGAGAGCCCACATTACACCAATTTTAAAGTCTCTGCATTGGCCTCCTTTATCTGTTAGAATAGATTTTAAGGTTATTTTATCAGTTTTTAATCTCTTCATGGTCTTGCTCCTTCTTATTTATCCAATTTGCTTTTACCATATGAACCCAGTAGAGACCTCAGGTCTTCAGGTAGTGGTCTTTTAATGGTACCCAAAGTTAGAACTAAAACATTTGGTGAATCATCGTTTCAATATTATGGCCCTTGTCTGTGGAACAGTCTACTTGAAGACCTGATGGCAGCACCTACTGTTCATATTTTTAAAAGCAAACTCAAGACCTACCTTTAGAGTCTATTTTTTAGCTGATTTTATTCATCATTATTTCCTCCGATTAATTTATTTGAACCCTCTTAATCTTTTTTATTTCTCCATTTCAGTTAAGATTTATTGTTTCGGAATTTTATTCTCTGTTAATCAACTTTCTTTTCATTATCCTACTTTAGCAGATTTTATTATGCATTTCTTTTTATCGAAAATTAAGCAACAGTTTTACCACTTCTGCTATGATTGTACGGTAATTTGAACTTCTTTGTTATTATTTCTGTTGACTGCCTCTGATACGAGCATGATGTCCTTGATTTGCAAGGTAAGCAGAATAAAAAGGAAGACACTGATAAGGGAATTGTTTAGAAAAAGGACTAATGATATTGACTCCTTGAGAGACATGTTGATTCTGAACAGAAATTGTTTTCTGATTTCCATCCGTATTTGGGTCAAAGATGAAAATAACAGAGTTTTTGTGTTTTTATTTTAGTTGGTACTGTAAACACACTTTACAGTTTTAGTCTTTCAAAAACAAAACAAAAAAACCCTCACTATTATTTCTTTTCAGTTTACAAAAATGTTTTTGGTGTTTTGCTTTTCATTCTTTAATCATTTTTTTGATAAATCATATCCTTTGCACATAGTCTTTGGGATTTGTGCATTCTTTAAATTGTATGAACTACTGAATTAGTGTGAAAGTGAGACAAAATTCTGGTTTGTTATCTCAGTAAATGGCATTGTTTCTTGAAATCAAGACATGTCCTCCGTGAGTGCAAATGAGATATTAGAACATCTCGTTATTCCAAGAATAAGATCCTTAGCTCAGAAAAAAAAACAGTTTCACCAAAACAAAATCACTTTACAGTAAAGATATTGTAACTAAGACAAAGAGAGCAGACTTTTAGCTTTTCCAAAGAAATTAGCTTGTTAATTCTTGATAATTGTTATCAACTCAGAAAACAGAAAAGTGTAAAAATGTTTCTCTTAACTCCGAGACAATGATGCCATTATTTCACAAAAACCGGGGCAAAACTTCTAATGTAAATGCATTGTGCTAGTAATTGTAAACGTGTTGTTTTAGACAAAAGTTAAACTGTTATTTGTTGCTCATCTGCAACTTACATTTACAAATAACAATATTACTCAAAATGGGGACCTTTTTCTAATTTATGAGATTTCAAGTAACTTATGGAAACACCAGGAAAACAGACTTGAGGCAAATTGAATTTATTCACATATGTACAATTTCAGACAAAAACCAGCAGTACACACTATGGACCAATCACTATAGAAGTATTCCTTTAGAATTACTTCTCTATCAACCATAAAAATCCATACAAATTAATTTCCTTTAAATTAAAAGTACATAGTTGAAAGCATACTGCATATTATGCCACATTTTATCACAGAGTAAATCAACAACACAAAAAGTAATCTTCAGGTGACAGAAATGTGCTTTCCGCTCTACCTTTTCAGTGTTCATTTGAAGGCTGTGAGATGCAGGTAGAAACTACTCGATCCCTTCTTCTCACTCGTGGACTTTTCTTGTTAACTGGAGACAGAGTGAGTAATTCAATAAGTCAAGTATTCATTTATTACTTTCCTTTTCAATCACGGGGCAGGTTTTTTTTTTCTTTTTTTTACTTCCCCATCCACCTCCACAAACACAGCGAAAAAAACTGTATAACTTCTGTAACTTCCATCCGTGGCAGCCGACAACGTCTCGCTGCAGCTTAATTACAAAATATTGTTGCCGTTTTCTGTAAAGATTACTCACTGTGGGAGGCCCTACATAATTTGGACCGGAGGGTTTGTCACAGAAAATAATACAATGCAACTGGGCTTTCTGTATTAGATTTCCGCTTTTAGCCTCCTTGACATTTCAAGCTGCATGAACTAATACATCTGTTATTTGTTGATCATTTGATTATTAACATACTTCACAAACCAAATCAGCTGCCCTGCTGGAGACACAGATACAGCTCTGCAGACAGTCTGGCTTTTTTCACACAAATACACACAGAAGTGCACAGGGATGCACAATTCAGCCCTCAGTGAAAAAGGAAAGCAGGGGGAAAAAACATTTATCTTCCCCTCCTTTGAGCGCATGAGCACTCTGACACCACAGTGGAACAAAGCCCGTCATCACATTCTAATCTCGAATTTCAGGGCTTTTATTTCACCCAAATGCCACCCTGCTGGCCTCGTGAATTATTGACAGACTGACACCAATGCAAAAGGACACATAAAAGAGGCTAAAAGCTCCGGCCCTGGATGAGCTTGTCCTCTCCTATTGCCATCAACAGGCAGACAAACTCTGCTAATGCTTTTCTGGAAGCTCACTGTAACTTTTAGACTTGAATGCCAACATATAACTCTTGACCTACTGCTGCACTTTACAGGAGACAAAGTCTGCTGCCTCCTTTATCTGTATCAGAGCCAAAAGAACAATAAGGCCAGAGATAAACTTGCTGTTAACTGTGTGTACACCATGCGTCCTCAAGAATTAATGCGACATGGATGCGAGGTGCACTATATGTTCAGTGGAGGCAAAAGGTGACAAAAAGTTTTGAAGACTGTGAGATTTGGGGACAGAAATAGATTTCACAACGAATCGAGTTTGGACAAGGCAGTATAAAACTGGATTGAGTGGAGGCAAGAATCATGGTAAGGATCAACACATGATCTGTTACTAAAAACATGCACTGCTGACTCTGCACCTCTTACACCTGCACTCTGACAGGCAAACTTAGAACCTATGTGCATCCTTTAAATGCTCACCTTACAGACTTATTCAGTTTGGTTAATGTGTTATGTTAATTGTTTGGATGATTGGCGTTTTCAAGCTTCCACTTCATGCGACTCAGCTGCAGTATAAAGAACTGTTCGCAGATTAGCGAAGTTCTCTGTAGACACACAGTGAGGAGGAAAATAACGGACGAGGGTAGAGCTGCTGTGTATATGGAGTTGAAAGATTTATTAGGGATAAAATAAGCAAAAAACCCCCCAAAAAAAACAAAAAAAGAAACAAGGTTTTGAGGAAAAGTAAGTACATATAAGTTGTGATAATGGATATGCTTTTTTTTTTTTTTTACCAAAAAAAAAATAAAAATAAATAAAAAAGATCTACATGATGATGAATAGTTCTTGTTTCAGAGGTGATGTAAAGTTGACAGAAATTAGTGTAATGGTTCAACCAGTGACCATACAAATTGGTGATTTTCCTTACATTTCTTCTGTGGCTGTGTTTGTGTCAGCCTAGCGAACATTAAACGTTAAGAACTGATTGGTTTATTTTGGCAGTTGGTCTATTAGTTGATTGATGAGCTCTCATTTGACCAAATTCTTATTGTAAAAAAATGGTATGTGCTACTTCGATATGGGAAGAAACGTCAATTGCCTAATAAATACACTGAAAAATTACATATTAAACACTATTTACCTATAAGATGTATTGCTGGGAGAATCTGAACATAAACTAAAGAATATTTTTGTTTTTCTTCCACTGTAAAAAAATCAAATCTGCATAATTTGAAGAGTTTAGGGGGAAAACGAGCCATGAAAACAGTACTATATTCAACACTTACAGCGGCTTAGCATACTTCTCCATTGGCAAGTGGTTTTATTTTGCTTCTTCAGTTCACAGCCCAGTCTATGTCTTCTTACGCCAGCAGCATGCCAACCAGTTAGTCCCGGTTTTCATTAGAGGAAATTATTGCTACTACACAAGATATTGTGTAGTAGCAACACCTGGGATACTTGTATACACAAAGGTACACACAGGGAAAAAAACTTCTGCAGATAGACAATCAGGAAACTGCTATGGGAACTGGAGGGCTGAGAAACCCACATTAATAGCACATAGCATGCTTTATTAATGACCAAATGATTGGTTGGTGTGTGGTTGTTATTTTGGTTGACCCAGCTTTTCTGTGGTTGACTACAGCCCTAAAAATTCTCACTGTTACGGTAAATATGACATCTAATGCAGCCAGTTAAAAGTCACCCATCACTCATTGTACCAAAACACAGAGACAACTACAATGATACATGGAGGAAGATCTGGTAGAAACAGAGTGCAGATGGTGCTGGTAGTGTGGTCTGTCCTGCAGGCTAGCCTAATTAACATCTACCAATGTCATTGGTTTTTTTTTAATGTAACTTGTGAGATGTCACCATTTTTGTAGATTTCTAATTACATAGAAGGTATTTGTATACAGCCTAAGCTTTCTGGTCTGCCTTCCAGCTATCCCCCAGTAACACCCATCACATTTAGGCAAAAACACATACAGGAGAGCTTGTGACGCTGGCAGATCCACATGCAAATGTAAAGATTGACAGCCGATATATCTCTGGGAAGACTCAGGCAAAGCTTTGAGGTATCTGATCAAATAATATATACTGAAAGTGGAAAGTTGGACACAGTTATTACAACATAAAGGCTTTTATGTCACCCTGAATTAAAATTTCTCTCTCCTTTCAAAAAATGTCAAAATATGATAATTGGCCACTTACGCAGTCATTTAGCTGGCTTAATGGGAAGTAAATCAAGCTGTGCAGCAACTTAATGATCCAATATTTGCCAGTTTTGCTTCATCTCATCTTGCTTAGGATTAACAGAAACAAGTGGAAACAGACAGAAGACATAATTAATAAAAATAATTCAAACAGTGGTTTTGAGCAGAGTGAAAAAAGCTGTGTAAAGAGAATGTATTTGGAGAGTGATTCTGTGCTGTCATTTAATCCACCTCGCTCTCATTGCTGGCACCCTCGGGCCTCCTCAGTTTGTCCACCTGTTCATTAATCTGTCCGTCCCCACCTCGTCTGTCCCCTGTCTCCAGACTCTCCTCCTCCTCCTCCTCCTCTTCTACATGGTTAACATCTTCCTGCTTCTCCTCCTTTTGCTCCTCCTCCACCTGCACCTCCATGCGGACCTGGTCCTTCAGGTCCAGGGCTGTAAGACTGCCATTGCCAACATCGCCATTGATGACATTCGCTCCATCAGGCCCTCCCAGTGCATCCTGGGGGTTGTGCTCTCCATCCTTAACTGGGGAGGAGCTGGCTGACTCATTGCTCACAGGAGAGATGTCGCTGCTGCTGTTAGTGTGATTGACTGACGGAGAGGTGGATGCCGAAGGTGGTTTTAGTGGAATCTGCCATGAAGGGATCTTAGAAACAGCGGGAGTAGAAGGAAACTGCTTCCTGTGGGAGTCAGGGTGGGGTTGGTCAGACAAGAGAAAAGAAGAAGAAGAGGTCTGAACACAACTTTATAAACCCTTTCCTTACCCTGTTCACATATTGCATTAACATCAGATCAGTGCTAAAGCAGAGGTCAGACTACCATTTTTTTTTTTTTTGTCATGTTGGTTATTGTGGATGATCACACTGCCCTGAAATGACAGCACACTGACAGACATGACTGACTTGTCCAGTCACACAAGTTGACATAATTTCCTCCCTAAGTTTTTCTGATGGTGGTGGCCTGGTCCCGCCAGTTGGGAGGGCTCACACAATCTCGATGAAACACTTGTTAACATTCTTTTTTTATTCAACTGTTTTTTGTTTGTTATTTTAGAACATTACATTTATACAGTTAAAATGTGAAATTAATTGTTATGCCACCTTGGAAGAAGTCAAGTCCTGGGTCACCCGCATTCAAAAGTCTCAATTAGCCCATGCTTGCTTAACTAACACAATCCATTCAAAGAGTCCATATCTTGTCTTCATTTTGGTCAAACATTCAATTTCGATGACTGCTAGAATAAGTTATAAAATAATATTAAAAACCAATTTTTATATATTGAGCACCCCTGATCCAACTCTATTCTCACTGTGTCTAAGACGCTTAATATGAGCTCTTGCCACTTAAGGGCTCCCTTACTTATGTGGGCTCAGTCCGTTCTTACTGGTAGAACCATCTACTCTGCAGTAATTGGCTAGTTCAGTGCTGTTCAGTGCTGCTCAGGGCTGAAGATATTAGTGAATCTGCATTCATTTTAAAGTCTTTACCTTGCACTGGGCTTGCCAGCCCGAGCCAACAGGCTTTAACAGCAGAAACATGAAAATGTGTAGAATAACAATTAGCTGATACTGATGCCAATGCACATGTTTTTGTAATTACTTAATTCCCATGTCTTCTCTCATGTTTGTTTATGAACAGATCAGAGTTTGCTTACCAGGCCAATTTATTCTGCACATTAAAAACATATTTTTTTGAGTCTGGAGTTAGGAGTGCAAGATGTCAGTGATATATTTGGTACACACAACAGATAAACAACAGCAACTGATACCGTATATGTTCATCACTCATTCATTTGTGAAAAGGATATCAGCTGATACTTATGTTACATCATTGTCTCTATACACCTTAATTACTGATACCAAGTGGAAATCCTCAATTGTATCTGTGAATGCACCTCATTGTGCACTGGTGACAATTTGACTGTGACTGTGGACTGAGGTGGTCTGAGGAGTCTTCATATTGAGTCATTCAGTAGTGTAGCTACTCATGCATACTTGCTAACGTTTAAGGTGGTAAAAGACCTTTTAGATTAAAAGGCACTGGTAGTCTCTAAACCTGTGGCTGGTATCCCAGCATGTTATGTGCAGTAAAGCTGCTGGAAATGTTGATGACTGGGGACAAATTAGCAAAAAACTAAGAAGCTAGCAGTATCAAGCCTGATCATACTTTTCTTTGAATTAAGTTGTCATTTCATCTAATTAATACCCCCATATTATTAATTTGCTAAGTATACTTCTGTTTCTTTTGAAAGCATGTTTATAGAAAAATGAGAGAGAACAGCTGCATAAGAGCCTCTAGCTCTTACGTAATTGGCCCCTATTAATCTGTATTGAAAGCACTTTCAGTGAACATGTAGCATGTAGGAATATGAGTCACAAGTTAAGAGCCTTTCTGTGAATCTTTTAACAGCTTTTCCCTCTCATTTTTTCAAAACATGCTTCTATAGGAAACAAAAAATAACTATAGAGATGCATAGATTATATCGCTACAATCAATTCTCATTCTAGTCTCAGGCCGTCTCTCTATCTTTCTACATCTCTCACCGCCCACTCACACTCCAACACAGCTTTGGTGGATGGTTGTTCAACAAGAAACTGGTTCTGCCCAAGATTTCCTGCTGCTAAACAGAACGTTTGTCTTGGCTCTGTAACTGTTGCCAATTGTGACAAAGTGCTGTAATCATGGTGGATTCATGTCTGGTCTGGAATAAATAAAATTAAGTTAAATTACATCAAATAGAAAAAATTGGGGAAAGAATACAAATAAAATAAAAGAAGAGGAGTCTGGCTTTGACCTACTCTTCTGTAAAGTAACTCAAGATAACATTTGTTATGACTTGGTGCTATATAGGTTAAGATTTATTGGTTAAAGACTGAAGCAAACCTTTAGAGGTGCTGGTTCTGTTAGCAGGTCTTCAGTGGAGACACACTGTTAATTTAATATGTCAGTAACAAATGAATGCATCTAAGTGTAGTCCACTTGGCATAGGATTACCCAGCACAAATGTTAATGCAAGAAAGTGCAAAAAAAGTAATCACAACCACTGTGACTTGAAATGAGAACTTTTTATAGAAATGTAATTAACAATGGTAAACAATGGAACAGGGCAAAGCTTTCAAAGTCAGGTATTCAAAGACAGCATTTTCTCATTTTAGCATGCAGACACACACAAAGCACCCTGAGTATTTCTCATAATTGCAAGTGAGAAAATGGCTTTTACCCCCAAACAGCCAGATGTTCATAACACCTGGAAAGAAGCCCTAAGATTTTTAATTACATCCACTGCAACTTTTAAGATCAAAAAGACAATGTTGAATCGTAATGTGATCAGTACATCTTGATGGTTAAAAAAAACAGTTCGGAGATGATTTGGATCATTTGAACAGGAAGGGAACACGTTTAGAGACAGATGGTGGTACTGAGCTGTTGTTTCGTGATTTAAGCCTTCAGTGGGAAAACTCATTGTAAGAGTCAGGAGGGAGTCAAGAAAGCAAATGACAAAGGGATTATTACTGATTAAAATGTACGAGGGGAACAAAACATGCTCAACTCGACAGTTCTGAGGCAATTTTCGTCCTCCCCGGTTTTCTGATGTACACTCTTACTTCAGGCTTCATTATAGACACTGATATGTAATTATGAATGCTAATGGGACAGACTGAGCCGGGTGTGCCTGACTAGATTGAGGAATAAAGATGGAAGAAATCATGGGGCAGATGTATACATGAGACCTTCTGAGGCAGAAAGAAAAACACACACGACAATGCCGAAAGTGTTGTGGGCACAAAGAGTTTTGGAAAGAGCTGTCACTAAAACGACAAAAGTATCTTAATAAATGAATGTTTGGTTATTTTGTTCAATTTAATAATTTCCCTTCTTATTTCTATCTGTTTGCATTTAAATACAAGTATTTTGAAAAGTGACACAGTGCAGCTTTTGTTTATTTTTGCTTTTAGGTCACATTTATTAAACAAATAAATATAATTTTGATGCTTCCAATCCACTTTTTCTCTGTTCGTGTTACCTTAACCATCTCCACTGACCATGTTCAAAGTTAATGTTAATTAACTTCATCATCCCATTATTTTAACTTGAAATTAAACTGAACTCACTGTGTTGGCACTTACTCAAAGCAGTTAAATAAAAAAACACAGCATCAGGTCTGTGGCATGAATAGACTGTGTATTTGGTCTCATCATCTTCAAGCTTTGGAGGTTCTGCTGAAAGCATTGAAACACTCACTGATGAGCCACCTCATACAACTGAGCATCTCTGCAATGCACATCATGCTGGTGTGATTGTGAAGGCAGCAAAGGTACTTGCAGCCTGATAAGCATACAAGAGACAAACAGACTTGGGATGTGATTCTTTGGCATGCACACATTGCAATCTTAAATCAATATGGCGCTCATTCCTATTGTATGTATGAAAATTCTTTTAAAGAATCACATTCAGAATAGAGGTTGTAGTATGAGGATTAAAAATTATGTTGATTTTTCATTGTAGCATGTGTATACTGGCAGCTGTTTACAACCTGACATCTCTCACCAGCACATACAGCACTTACGGCACTTAAGTTGACTTGCAGCAAGGACTGAAGTTCTTCACATCCAGTGGTAAAATCTATTTAAATTGCTTTGTCTGCTTTTTTTTTTTTTTTGCCAAAGGAACTTCACTGCAAAAAATGGTTGCAGTTTTATGCCACCACAGGGTTTACAATGCTGGACATAATAGGTCAAGAAGAAGGGCTGGGTGATTGTTGTGGTAGTGCCTCCAGGCTTTCTTGAGATATTGGGCTCTAATTTCGTAGACCAGGCGCAGACCAACGGAGTGTGTCCAGGGCATTTTGCAAGTTTCGTGCATGGCACAGTCCGGAGCAGCGAGGCGCACCCAAGCCTCCTTCCCTCCTATTGGCTCAAGTGGCAGAGAGGGAGGAGAGAAGGCTTGAGTGGGTTTAACACAGCCGAGTGTAATCTTCACCAATCAAATGAACGCCTCTCCTCGCTTTTAGATGCGCTGCGGGCGAGGCGCAGTGACAATTTCACCTTGGTGGCGAAGAAGTCACTTTTACAGCAACTAGGAGAGCGCAGGGGCCACCGGGCTGCGTGCATCGGAGGCCATGATGCGCGTCACCGTGTGGACCACCTCGCGGGACAGATGTAATCTGTTCCTGTGTCATGAATAGGAGTACAAAATTAAGTGACAATTACATTTAAACACAGCAGCAGGCTAATCCATTCATCATGCTTGTGATCCACCTGCATTCCTGGTTGGTCATTGCCAAATAGCAGAACCTTTGGTGAAATACTCTCTCCCAGTATCTCCTCCTCATCCTCCTCGCAATAATGTACTCCATCTTTTTAGATCACGTTAAGAATAAAGATTAAAACTGAGAAATATGGGCAATCACAGGTAAATCCTTAAGACACCCAGTGACTGAGCGTCTCTCTCTTTTTTCTTTTCTTTTGAATTTCATGAGATGAGAGAAGCCGGATACGACGTATTGGATGATGTGGCTGTTTGTTGTTGGCTGAGAGATGTGAACTCGTTAGTTTGCGTCACACTTCCAGCTGCCGTCAGGTTGAGTTTCCAGTGCACCGGGTGCGCTTCGCCTGCGCCGAGAATAGACCAGGTTGGAGCTGGAGAGCTTTTAGCGCACCTTCCATGCAGTTTTTTGGCACGAAATTGTCACTGCGCCAAGCTGAATCTGTCGACACCTCCCCCTGGTGCGCCGCCACACCCATCTCGACGCAGCCGGTCTACCAAATTGCCAAATTGGCCGTGCATGGCGGTGCACTGGACGAAATTACCACTGCGTAGGGTGCGGACTTTTTTCCTCAGACTTTTGTCTGAGGAAGAGCTCGAAACGTCACTTTGGAATAAATCAAAAAGTTGCAAGGGAGCTTTTTTGGTGTGCGGACCATTTTGTACCTTTTCATATGGTGAAAGTAGCGACATTGAAAAGTGAAGTTTTTTCATGCTGACTGTAATTCCAGCCCAGCTACAATAAAACAGCTGAAGCCTAGGATCTTTTTGGACTTCTGACATTGAGCACTGAAAACACTGAACTGTTTTGTACAGAATAGTGGCTGACTAAGGCCCTTTTACTTTTAAACACTGCTACATGGTATAAATAAACTAAGTCTGGAACTCAACTGTTCATGGAAAAGGGTGAGCCATCTGCCCTTAAACACACATTCTCACACAAAGGGCACTTTTTTCATGTCAGAACTGGGACTTTGTGGCTGGGGACTTTGTTACCTGCTGAGCAGTAAGCCCTTCAAAGAGGCAATCTCAGCCTTCAGGTCAGCTACTGACTGGTTGTCCAGAATCCGGCTGGTTGAGGACAATGCCTACAGGAAAAAAAAGCAAGACAAACACACGACTGTCACCAAAAGACACACAATCCAGGTCACATGACAGGACAAATAAAATCAATACAGGCTTTTAAGCAACTCCTCTGTGTTTAGTCCCGACTACATATATATCTATATCTATATAACTATATATCTATATCTATATATATATGTATATATATGTGTATATATGTGTGTGTGTGTATATATATATATATATATATATATATATATATATATATATATATATATATATATATATATATATATATATATATATATATATATATATATATATATATATGTATTAGTTAAAAACCTGACATAAACTACAAGGTACACAAATACGGTGAATGCAAATGCTAAAAGCCACATGTTTTTGTGTAGTCAGGTCATCCATCACCATAACAACCAAACAAGTGCCACATGCAGGTGATGAGAGCAGGAGGGACAGCCCAGCTAAAGTCAGCTTTAGAACATGAGTGCTTACAAACTCCAGTCAGTGTGAATCGTGCTGTTTTTACATAATTTTCCATACTATCTAGAAAAGATTAGGCCAGTGTCCAGAGTTTTGGATAATGACTTTGTCTTGAACAATAGCCACATTCATGGAGGCAGACCCTAGCTTAGCAGTTTGTTTTGTTCTTTTTGTCTTTTATCAAAGGCATGTGTTATCGTACAAACCGGTGTGGCATGAAATGCTACAGGATATTTGAATGGCAAATTGATGCCAAAAATCTGTCCCTGCAGCACTTTTTTGGGATAGGCAGGGCTTTGACAGAGGGAACAGTGAAATGGCAACTCTAAAGGGCTAGAGAGAAAAGTCATTACAATCCCTCACTCAATAATAATACTGGACAAAAACTTATCAAAATTAGCAAAAATATTTAGTAGACAACTACAGGGAAGCTCAAAGTTAAGAAATGAACAATCATAAGCCTGAAGATAAATCAAAGAGGTACTGAAATGTTTCACAAAATTACACATTTCCATTTTAGATTTGTACATATTTTATATCACTCTTGGCAAGTCATAGGGGTGGGTGATATTGCTTAAAAAATTTTATCAGGATATTTCAAGAAAAGGTAAGGATATACTGTATATTACAACAAAGACATTTTTTAATCTGTAAACACGGCTTGCAGGCAGCAGCATTTATTACTGCAAACAAAATGAAGGAAATTTTAGATTCTTGATTCATGAGTTGCTGTCACTGATGACAGGGTGCCTCATATGTAATATAAAAAAAAAAAAAATTCTTTGGACAGTAGGCATGCGAGTTTCGATTCCCCTTTTCGGTTCCTAACAGGTATACACTAACCTTGCAGAGCAGATGGACCTGCCTGATTCATTGTCTGAAATCATGCAGGTCCATCTTGCCAAGCTCCAATCCTCTACAACTTCACTCGGTTAAAGGCTGAACGACCCAATCAGGGGAAAGAGGTGGGAGCTGCAGACGTGACAGGAAATGACTACATGTTCGAAAACAATTGCGGCTTCTGAAGCGGTCTCCGTGGATGCAGCAATATCTGCGGTTTTATCAGAAATGGACTCTATTTCTTCTTTAAAAGAAGAGCAAGGAACATCACTTCAAGCTTTCCTTACAATGATTTTGCTCTTCTCCAGATCGGTTTCGGTAAGAGTTTGATCTACCATCTGGCTCCTCTGGTCCTGAATAAGATGGAAAGGACTTCAAACCCCATTGTGGTAATTATATCTCCGATGGTTGCCCTCATGAAGGATCAAATCAGAGAAGCCAAGAACCTGGGGATCACTGCTGGGAAACTGGGAGAGAATGTGAAAATCCTCTGCGGACGATGCTGGTTAGTCTATGGTAGTCATGGTTACTTAGTGATACCTGGCGAAAAATGCTCTCCTCAGAAGTTTACTGGGGGAACTTGGTGGGGATTGTCATTCATGAGGCTGATGTCACATGTAGGTGGTAAATGATTCATCTGTGTAGTATACTTTAATGTAAGATGATAGTCTAAGGACTTAAACATAGTTCAAGCTAATGTCTAACAACAGGGTTTAGCTGCTACACCATACTGTGGCTTGATATAGAGTGGTCTGTGATGAGTGTGACGAGAAGACCGATCATCCAGTCACCAGCTTTAGTTGTTTTTGAAGGTTCTGCCCCTGAAAATATTTTTGAACGGCTCTTTCCCAGATATAACCTTGCAAAGCAGATGGACCTGCCTGATTCATTGTCTGAAATCCTGCATGTCCATCTTGCTAACCTCCATTGTCCAACGACTTCATGGCTAAATGCTTAACGGCCCAATCAGGGAAGAAAGGCGGGAGGTGCAGACATGACAACACCAGGAAGTGACTGCCTGTTTGAAAACAATGGCGGCATGTGAAACAGTCACCATGGCTGTGGCAAATCGCAGTTTTATCAGAAATTGACTCAATTTCTTCTTTAAAAGAGGACAGAGGAACATCACTTAAACCACCCTTACAGGAAATCATGTTTTTGGCTATTTTCCCAACAAACGCGGACCACTGCTGGTAAACTGGAGATGCGGAAATGCGGAAAAACACAGCTGAGCAAACATTCACATTTCTGTTAAGGTAGACAAATCAAACCAACAGATATTTCAAGTACATTTTAGATAAGAGTCCAGAGAGTGCCCCTGTTTACAATGGAGGGAACCTGTCTCACTGTCATCTGCTAACCGCATAAATGAATGAGAGGAGGGACGTCACTGTGCAGTCAGTGTTGCGAGTTGTAATGAACGGATTAAACCTTTTTGCCACCAACAGCAGCTTTTATGCACGCAAAACACATTATGTCTTTCTAAGACTATCCATGATTGAGCCTGGTCTTATATTTTAAGCTTTTCATCAAAATTAATCAGAATCTGCTGATTTAATAATTAACATCAGAGATGTTATGTATTTATAAAATCAATAAGTTTGGTTTATAAATATTTTTGCCCATTTGATCTTTTATGAAAAGAGTAACTTTTATTTTCTGTAAAAAGAGAAGAAAATAAAATCTGTCACAGTCCACAGTTCAATATTAAGACCTTAACTAGTCCAACAACAATGACAGGTAGACTTTTATCTCTGAAGTGTTCATTATATTTTACCTTCCAAACATGTGGACCAGAAAAAGGAACATTTAATAAATTGAAGCAGTACACCTAGAATAAGTAGAACTGAAGTTGGGTTGGTACCAGAAGGATCAGACCTAGAAGTTAGCCTCATAGGTGGAGAGGTGCCAAGTTGCCCATGAACAATGCACTGAAGCCCAAACTGCTTATGGTGTTCTTCTTTGAGAGCAACAGACCATGACTCTGACACCTCTTAACGCATGTCCAATGTGTTTCAACCTATGCCTCAAGGCATGTTTAAAAATGACCGATTTAAGAATTTCATCATTGGGGTAAATAAAAATGTCCATCCTTTAAAAAAATAACCCTGTTTATTACATATATTAAACAAACGTTACTTACTACCCAATTAAATTAACTCCCTTTTAAGTCATAGTTTTTCCCAAAGGAAAACTGCTTTATATAAAAGAAAACGCCTTTGTAGAACTTGATAAATTATTACATTACTCTTTACATCCATTTCCTTTAATGACAAAACACTTTAGCAGAAAGCTTGGCAGATTATGGACATATCTAGACATTTATAGCATTTCTATGCAAAGGATATCAACTCAACACTCTATGACCAACCCATCCTGAGTGTTACCTCAAGAATTGCCAGGCCAGTTGAGATTCACAATTCCTCTAGCAAGGCCTGGATATACTCCATAATATCCACTCCTTCGGTAGTGCCTGAAATTTCCCTAAAGGGAGTAGCTCAGGGGGCATGGTAATAAGATGCCTAAACCACTTTATCTAGCTCTTTTTGATGCAAAGGAGCAATGATTCTACTTCTACCTCACTCAGGATGTCTAAGTTCCAGAAAAATCATTGCCTGAGCTTGATCCTCTTTAAAGGCATCTCATCTAGGTCCCTTGTATCTTAAACCATGTTATTTAGCACATAACCACAGATGAAGGAAGTTGGTTCATTAGATAAAATGGTCCACCTGTTGGTCACTAGAACTCTGATCGAGTGATCAACAATTTTTGGCAATGAACTATCGCCTTAAATTTTAGACTGCTGAAAATCTGAGCCAACAAAAGACACATCTTCAGACATCAATGATTCTCTTGAAACCACTCTCATATCCGCCTGTTTCTACCCAAATACTATCCATAACTATGGAAAACAGGACAAGTATAAATGGCAACTGTTGCAAATCAGACTGCAGCTGTCTTCAAAAAGGCCAAGACACATAATCTGGTAAAACAAGACTAAACATTTTTCTATGCACTGTCATTACCTTTAAAATACATATAGACTAGATAGTAGTCTATGACTCATCAAACAACCTTGACAAGGTTGAAAGCTAGTCAATTGATTTCAGAGCCAGACAGGTTTCCTTGACTTATTCTGAAGTTTAAGTTGACTATCAGTGTTAGACTCCTTTCTGATGGCAAAAACATGGAATTTTTACTGCAAGGCTCAAGAGTATGACAGTATAACTGAAAAACATCCACGCTCCTTTATCAAAATGGGAAACACCATTATTGTCCTATAATAATTGCTTTTGGTCTGGGGAACAGAACAGAACAAAACAAATCAAGAAAACAAGTAAAAAAATTAAAACCAAACAGAAAAAGAACAGTGTATCAGCTTAGGCAGCACAATTAGGTGCTAAGTCTTCTGTATCCCAAAGTCAATCCTGTATGACGTGGCCCTTAAACTAAAAGACCAAGGCCTTCTTGTCTACCTCAACAACCTCTACCAAGGATAGGTTACATCTTTACCAAGGGTATAATGGCCATGACCTACCATATTAAAAAAGCTGCCTTTATCTAACTTTGGATAACCTAGCATCAGCTGAAAGAGGTGGAGATGAGGCAGGACCCCTGGCAAATAGTTACACACTCACTTGTGATTACCCCACCCGTATAAAGGCAAAATTCCGAGACCTTTAGTCTGGTTGTTACATATACCCTGTGATGCAGTTTCTTGGACACATCATCAGTGATAGTACCTGGGGTCAACTTCAGACCCCCTCACTCAGAGGACCTGACCAGGACTGAACAGTTCCCAGCCTGTGTCCAAGAAGCGTTCGCCCATTGCTTATCCCTCTTTATCCACAGCCATCATGAGGCTCTCTTGGTAGCCTCAAAAGCTGTGCTGATGGCTCTTATCTTGTATGTCCTTGTGATGTCAGACGGCTGTAGGCCCTGTAGAGTGATCTTCCAGCAAAGAACCTTCCCCCGACTTCAACAGGCAAACACTGTGCCTCCCCCATCTACGTCACACTTCCACCAGCTCCGCGTATTTATCCCTCTTCCTCTCACTGGCTTCCTCCATGCTCTCCTCCCAGGGCATTGTTAACTCCAGCAAGATGACCTGCTTGGATGTTTCTGAGTGCAGTACAATGTCTGGTCTAAGGCTGGTCTCCACAATGTTTTCAGGGAATCTCAGTTTCTTCCCGTCGAGGACGTGGTTGTTCTCCTGCTCTTACGAACGGGATTTTGCTCCTTGATGGTCGTCTTAATATACCGAATGGCTTGGTTATGAAAAGAAGTAAGATTCCTTACAGTGTGTAGTGGGACAAACATAAGCCATCTGTACCAAATAATGACATTTTTGGAACTAGTCTCAACAGCCTAAAGGTAATGTACACACTTTGGTTGACATTTTTGAAAACTTAGCTTTTCCTCTGTTTTGGCACACATAAATGGGATTTTGGGGGGAAGTGCACACACACATGGCATGTTAGATGTAGGATTTTATCTCCTGCCAAAAAAAAATAAAAAATAGACTCTTTGCAGTGTTGCCTCGATAAAAGGAAAAACAGCATACTGGAGATGGAACAAAACTGTACACCAGTTTTTCCTCTGTGTAACATTACACTGTGAACGCTATCACCTCTGTTTATGTGAGCTTACACATATGCTGATAGTTACTCTCACTATGTTGCTGCTTCAAACAACACATCAAACATATAAGAAAAACAATATAGACATGTCGGATGAGACCCATTGTTGCTGTTTAACAAGGTACCATGTTAATTAGTTACCTATGGCTGCCTATGGCTGTGGTTGCTATTGTTACAAGAGACTGCCAAGAACTTATTAGAAATTCTGAAAAAATGTCTGGGTGTCATGGACATCATTACATGCTTTTGATGACAGTGCATTTATGTGTTTATATGTTATTAGGTGAACAAGGATGTTTTTAAAACTAACATGGATAGAATTATTTTTTCAAAAAAAAGAGGGAGACTTACATTCTCAAAATATCCACCAACACTTGTGTGTTTCTATTGTACTTCTGCTTAGCCTTCATATATTAGCACTAGAGATAACTTAAAGTGCCCATGTTTTGTCCTGACTCTAGTCCATGAATATATTCAGTTCTGAAGACTGCTAGAGTATGTTCAAAACTGCTAATAATTGAAAAAGCTTTGTTTTTTTATATACTGATTACTCCTGATCCATCTGTCCTCTCATTTTTCTTGGGACGTACTGTTAGAGCTCCTGCCCCCTTCCCTACATGGGTCCAGTGCACGCCGATTGATTGATCAGTCTGCTTTGGGATAACTGGTCAGTTCAGTGCTGCTTGGCACCATCTTGTTAATGCCTCTGCAATGGGCTTGCCAGACTGAGGCAATGGGCTTTAACTTGATCTTGTGGATATTCTGGAGACCTTAGAAGTATGATGTGGAAGGGACATGTAAAACACATTAAGGGATTTGAGATTTATTTATCTTTTTAAAAATGGGACAGTATGCATTAATAAACACTGGCATGTAAATGCATGGGATTATAGCCAAGTGGCTAATTTCCATCCCAGTCCCATTAGCAGGTTGGTTTCAACACATAAAACAGAACAGACATCCGTAGGAATAAAAGCACACAGAGCTTGTTAAAAGACAAGCAACATAACATAAACCGTAGACAACCTTAATGACATACAGTCCAAAAGAAAACGGAGTTGGAGAACCATGGGAACTATACACACTGAATTATAAAGTGCTGGAGTGCTAATTAAAGTGCCATAGTGCTAAAGTGCCAAATGCTACAGTGCTAGCTGCCGGGAGCTCAGGTCCTCCCTATATTGCACATTGCCCAATATTGCACAGAAATATAAAGTGTATTTTACATTGCACATTACCCTACTGCCCAAGATTATAAAGTGCCATGTTGAATATAATATTGCACTATGCCCATAGCACACGGTTGTACATGCAGAGGTGTGAGTATATATTGCACTAAGAAAGTATAAATAGATGTCTTATGTAAGCACTAATTCACAAAAATAGCATACATAGATTAACTTATTTACGCAACAGTGGACAATTATGGATGGTACTCCAACATACTGAGCCCATTAGACATGCATACAAAATTAGACAGTTATGATAACAGATCTGGTTTTCCAACAGCCATGCTCCAAGGTGTTTGGAAAAGGAGGTCAGGGTTGGGAGGTCTCAAATTGAGCTTGGTATTTGGTTCCAGGTCTGGGATGCAAGAAATGAGAACACTGCTTGACCAGAGGTACTTTTTCTAAATGGTACAATGCAGTCAACTCTAAGGCCTGCTCTGGTAGATCTACTTGAATTTCTTTTTTTTTATTTTTTTTACAAACTCTTGAAGTTGTGGTGGAGCTTGATCATATAAGATTTTATAGACAAGTACAGAATCAGTATTTTTTATCGTGTTTTCCCAGTTTAGGTGCTTTAGGGGCAAATGAAACTCAAAAAAACACAATATGGACTCTTTAAACTAAACCAATTTACAATCAATCTCTATACAAAAGCAAAAACAAGTGAAGAACAAGAGAGTAGACTGAGGGAGGATAAGAAAAAGACAAGGGGAAAAAGCAGGATTAAAGAAAAGTAAAAACTGTAATTAAGACTCAACTGACTCACCAGAGGAAGCTTGTTAGGAAGTGTGGACCCCCTATCGAGGGGAGAGGGATAACTTGGACTCTTTCACTTGTAATTAAATCTAAGAAATTAATTGAATCACATCTGAAAGGGATCAGACTCATTTACAGTAGAAGGAGGGAGGCTGAGGAAGAGAAGTGAAAGCAGGGCAAAAAAAAGAGGCAAGGAGGGAGAAGTTTTTTTTCTTTTTACAGCTCTTATCAAGTCCTAAACCTCACTGATAAGGAGCGGTATTTTAGTGGTGGTGCATTGGAGGCCGGCTGAAGACACTCTTATTACAGCAGTCACCTCATTAGAACCATCTTAATCCCTCCCCTCCCCAAGGCACCCATATAATAAGGCTGGATTCTCCTCCTCTCTCATTTTTGCAGCAAAAAATTAATTGCTGTATGGGCAGAGCTAAAAGATTGAGAGCCACAGAATTAACTTAACAATGATGCAAATTGCTCCAAATGACTAAAATGTGAGGGTTTATAACTCTTGTGCCATTTAAGAAAAGAAAAAAGCTTTTAGAGTAAAATAGTTAACGACCTGTCTATGCATAATGTTCATTATCCACAAGGCAGCGCCATATAATATCTCACATCAAGACTTGTCACACAACACTACCACAGACATATGTCATATTAAGTCTGCAGAAACCTAATTAAATGTTGGGCCAAGACTGAATTTCAGCTTTGAGATATATTATGAGTGAGTGTACACACATTGTGGAAGAATCTTGCGTTAAGTGCACTAGGTGCTTACATGAAGGCTGAGTAGAGGGGTGTCAGTGACTGCAGGGATTGTAAAAAACACTGCTGACTCTAAAAGCCCCCCTAAAGTGCTGACACATATTCAATGGACGGTGTAGATTTTTTAAGATGATGTCTTAACAACTGCTGATCAAAATCTACAATAATTGAGCACTATTGAATGGAAAAACACCAGCATCAAGAAGAAGTTTTCAAGTCCTTGGTTATAGGGCATAACAGTGCAGAGTGTCTAAACAATTAAGAATTTCAGCTCAAATGAGTTATCAAGAGGGACTCAAAATTAGACTTAGCCACAACTCATTTGCCATGTTTAAATTTAGTAACACTTTTTGGCTTTGGCTTGGTTCTGACATACCTGCTTGTTGGAGTGCTTTTTACATTTGTGTCTTTGTAGTCAGTTTAAAAATGTTTTAGACATATTTTATTGAAGCAGTAAAGGGTTTAAAGTTAGAAAGAGCTATTTCTAACTACAAAACTCATTTTTTGACTTTTACATCATTAATGTGCAACTTTTCCACCCAAAACAGAGGTTATATTGTCTAACATGCACCTACTGCTCACTTTCTTACATACACCAGTTCAAGTGCTTGTTAAGCAAATAGCTAACCAGCCAGCAACTCAATGCAACTAGGTGTGTAGACATAATCAAATCAATCCGCTTAAACCCAGCATCAGAATGGAGAAGAAAGGTGATTTAAGAGACTTTGAACCTGAAACTCTTTCTAAATACACAACACCTCAATTCTTGAAGTGGATGGGTTACTGCAGCACCACACAGAATGTGACTACTGTTTGCAAAGAACAGGACACTGAGGCTACAATTTGCACAGGCAGATGATGAGTTTTTGTGCCTCATTGGTAAGATAAAATGACGCTATGTCATCTGACCCATGAAACTCCATAACTGTATTGATTCACTCAACTGATCCTGATTTTAGGATTTGCGCCCACGAGAACCCACAACATTACATGCAAAAGAAAATAGAGTGTCTAACCAGTGATGTTTTTAAAAAAGAACTGGCCCTGCAACATGGATAAATTTTGTTGTCTGAGTGAGTGACAGAAATAACAACAATAAATGTACCAGAAAGACAGAGAGTGAAATGGCTAAGTGCAGGCTGCCAACCGGCAGCCTGAGAAAGAACTAAAATACAAAACTACTGTCCTGGACTCCTATACATCATTAACTAATAAAATATTGATGTTGAACTATAAAATAACAACACAGTACAATGAAACAAAATATTGCTATATATTGGTGTGTCCAAGTTTTCTTTAACCCCTGTATGTAAGCTAATTTTTTACCTTTTTCAGACACGTCATAGACTACATCAGGCGGCCCACTGGACGGTGGAAGCACAGCTGCTGTCAATGAACTACGGTAAATTTTCAAAGATACAAGATATAAAATTGTCAAAAGACTGGAAATTGATCTTTTTCTCATTGTTTAAAAAATGTATTCAATCTATGTTATTCATATTTTTAGCTGAACGCTAAAATTACCTCAAATTTTTCTATATGTTTTCAAAGACAGAGAATTTCTTAATCTTTATACCTGTGATGGGACATGTCTTATATTGTGACTGCAGCTATGACGAACACACTGTTTATTGTTGCCACTGGAGCTCGTAGTAATGCATGAATGGCAGCTGGACAGGTAAGTGGGACCTGCGACTTATGCCATTCTGTTTCTGGATCTCATTCATATTTTGTGCTGCTTAACTGTGACTGACCACCATTACTCTCTGCCTGCTGTTCACGCTGTCACCCAGACTTCCTCCTGAAACGAAATCCCCTGGCCCCTGAAACATGTAGCTCTGAAGTTAGGATATAAATTTTTGGCCCACTATCTATTATGAACACTGACTTCCACCGTGTCCAGTCTGGAGGGACCTGGGTTAGGGACCGAAGGGTGGCCAGCTCAAGTCCTGACCGAACCATGTTTGGAAGTTGGTTTGGTAGCTGGAGGGGTACCTGCTGACTTCCTGGGCACTGCTTGAGCAAAGCACTACCCCAAAACTGCTCGGAAGCGTTTCTTCAGGAGCAGCAAGCCACCATTCAAACATCTCTCCATTCATACATGATTGTAGGACCTGTTTGTGCATGTGCATGCATATTTCAACAACAGTGTAAAGAACTGAATTTCCCAATGAGGGATTAATAAAGTATTTCTTCTTCTTGTCAGACAGATTTGGATATTAACAATATTCAAATAAACATGTTTCCTAAATGGCATGTGGACCCTGGTGTAAGATGATGTCTGAAACCAAATCAGTGCAAGTTTCTACACCAAAGTGATAAATGTGGATTAATGAGAAACTGGGTTAACATTATTGGGCTTTTTGACACATCGCTGAGCAGGAGCTGGCCATAGACAACAGCCTTAACAGGTCCATAGGAGAATAAGCTGGCCAAGGCATAAATGAGTCCAACATTCACACATTCTCTGTGAACAGTGTGCTTCTCTGAGCTGAGGTTAGTGTTAGAGCTTAACAATTATCAATGACTGGTGTTGGCTGGATGTGTGTCTCTATCTGTAAATACTATTTTGTTTCTCTAACTGATTTAAAAGCCGTATAACTAATATGTCTCGGGTGGGTGCCTGGGTATTTAAGGGGTTGGCCTCTTCCTCCTAGTTAACTGAGTGCTTAAAAAAAAAAAGGAAATATATATTACAACCAAAGAAAAAAAGACTATCAAGTCAAGCAGCACCCAAGGACGGCAATGCATCTGGCTAAATGAAGATAAATGCCTGTGGACCATTAGCAATGAGATAAGATCTTTAACAAGCCTTGTTTAAGAGTGTCTGAAGGCAAATTAATTCACAGTTACTCTGCCGGCAGACAGTGTGTTTTCTTGTAACGCATGTATATTTATGATGGAATTAGTTTCAAAAGGAAGTCCCAAGAGGAGTGTTTTTGAGTGGAAACGCTGGTACAGTGCAATTGATTTCACTCTATTTATGCACTTTCCCACTGGCAGTTTGTCTCGCGTGAGCAAGGAGGCGGTTTTCTAATCTTCAGTGTAGTATCCACTAATAAAGAGAACGATCAGTGAGTTGAGACAGCAGGGTAAACACAGTTAACAGGCAGATTTGTAATGATAATAAGGCAGAAATAGACTTGGCTGTTTAACATCAGGGATTAATCACCCTCAGGCAAATCTATTCTGAAGAGCAGAGCTAGAATCTAGTGGCGTGTCTTATAAGTGTCATGAGAAAAAGGAGAAAAGAAGTGAACTGTCACAGACTCTGAAGTATGGAAAAGCGCAGCACCAGCTTGAGATCCGTGTGTGTGTGTGTCAGTCTGTCCAAACTCACTCCCATAATGAGGTCCCCAGTTTTTGGGACAGCAGACACACTCCGCAATTGAGTGGTTTCCAAACTACGAGAAATGTTTACTTAGCAGATGAGGAAACAGAAGTCTCCATGTGTTTTGGGTTAAAGGCACATTTCCGTGTTGAGAGGTATAATTGGTAAATGTGGCGCACTTTCAGAAGCGTGGTGATGCAAACCCCAAAAGCCGCAAACGGTGAATGATAAGTAGCTCACCAGCTCCGACATGTGTTTCTCATCACATATCCCAAACCTGAAAACAATTTCCCAATTTCCCTCAAGGCCTGGGACAACAGAAGGCCTTATGCCGACTCTCAGGGAAAATCTAAGATCAACACTATAGCTAAAAAGCAGAATTTATGATTTGTTTAATGGGTGTTTTGATGTGAATTATACTTTTTATACACTAACCCTGTCCAACAAGGCACTCATGGCAAATGAAGTAGACACAGTTTAATCCAATCTGTGATTTAAGAATGATGAATGAAAAGGAAAGATGTTCATTATCCCTAAATGTAAGAGAAAAGTCATTGTTTAAAACATGGCAAACAGAAACCTTGAATAGTTTGTTTGAGAGTAGTGTGAGGTTAAACCAGATACTGATGAAAGCCACTGTTCCATCTGTAGAGAAAGTCTGAGGCTAAGAATCTGAAACAGCACAAAATAGGTCTTCAGTTTTTGATGAATCTCGTCCAAGGAATGATCCACATTTTTTTTCCCTCTTTGTGCCGAAACAGATGTGTTCACATATGTTTTCCTGCAATATCCAGATGCTACAGTGAAACCATGTGCTTAACAAGCTGTGGACATAAAACATTGTTTCAGATTGTCTCATCCAAGGCACTTTTTTAGAGCCCAGGAGATCATAAAGCAATTTATGAGTGATGTTATAAAAGGCAAGCAACATTTCATCTCTGCACATAAGTTTTTAGGGCAATCATTCAGTCTGATTCACCTAAACACTTACAGTTCGGAGCAGATTATGAACACTGTCTATAAAAATCAAGGCAAAGAGGAATGACAATATTGTTTTAGATTATGGTCCTGTCATGAGACTTTCGTGCAGCTTGTGTTCCTATGATATACAGTGTAATAAGACTGTCTGTCTTAGGTAGTTATGATGCAGGGAAACACATGAGATTTTAGCACACAGAGGCCTTAAGAAATATCTTCCCTGTCCTCAACAATCTGAAGATTCTGACCTGAAACTTTACATTTGCTCACCTCTTTTTAAATTTTATTATTGCCTTTCTTTCTCTACTTAAAACATATTTATCAAGAATTACAGACCACTGGAAGGTGCAATCCAATTTGATCATGGCTAAACTACAGCAGGGATGCATTAAATACTTTTGCATGCATTGAATACAAATTTATATCTAATATATTTCAAAATGTTGATACTAACTGTGCTAAGCACTATCTTATACAAATAGAACTTTACTCTCTGTTCAAAACCCACCACTTTATTAGGTACACCTTGCTAGTGTTGGACTGGACCCCTTTTGCCTTCAGGACTACCTTCATTCTAAGTGGCATGAATTTGATTTTTCTTGTGACAAACATTTTAATTCACAACATGCTGTCCTACTGGAAGTAGCCATCTGGAGATGGGCATATTCTGGTCTTAAAGTAATGGACATGGTCATACTCAGGTCTGCTGTGATGTTTAAACAATGCTCAGTAGGTACTGAGGTGCCCAAACTGTGCTTGAAAAATATCCCCCACACCATTACACCGCCATCTGCATGAACCATAAAACAAGGCAGGCTCTCATGTTGTTTGCACCAAATTCTGACTCTAATTTATCAAAATGTTGAAGCAGAAATCCAGACTCATCAGACTAGGCAACATTTTCCAACTTTCTATCATCTAATTTTGGTATGGTGTGGTCCTCTGCTGCGGTGGCCCATCTGCTTTAAGATTCAACATGTTTTGCGTTCAGAAATGGTTTTCTGCCTACCTTGGAATGTTTATTTGAAATACTGTTGTCTTTCTATCATCTCAAACCACTCTGACCATCCTCCTCTAACTCTAGGCATCAACAAGGCATTTTTGCCCCGATAACTGCCGCTTACTGGATTTTTTTTTTCTATTTTTCCTCTGTAAACTGCACTGATGGTTGTGTTTGAACATCCCCGCAGATAGGCAGGTTCTGTAGAACTCAGAACAACCTGCCTGACACCAACAACCATGCCACAATAAAAGTAACTTACCTAAATCAGTTTATTCCCCATTCTGATGCTTGGTTTAAATGTCAAAATGTTGTCTTTACCAGGTTTACATGTAGATGCCTAAATGCACTGAGTTGCTGCCATGTGATTGGATGATTGGCTTTTTGCGGGCAGTTGAATGAGTGTACCTAATGAAGTGGCCATTGAGTGTATATAATGTGTTTGAAAAGAAGCCAGATCAAACTAAAGCTGATCATTATCTGACTGATTATTATCAAAAACCTAAATGATGGGCTAATAAAAAAAACATCTTAAGTCACCAGTACAATCACCTGTGGGTAATACACCACAAGGCATCTTTGGGTTGCTAACATATACTTGTCTGCTGTTACTACTCTGTTATCCTCTAACAGAAACTGCACCAGAATCACCAAAACTTTGTCATTCAGACTTGCAAGTCAACTTGATTAATCCAGTGATGAAAATGAAATCCTCGTTGAGACCAGCAGTGTACAAGCTGAGTGACCTGAAAAATGGGCTGACGACTAACTGAATATTATGATGTGTTTAATTAATCATTAGTTGAACTTTATTAAACCAGGAAAGCCTCACTGAGGTTAAGACTCTTGTTAACAAGAGTCCTGGTCAAGATGAGCAGCAAAACAAGATACAGAAATAAATCAATAAAACAATTACAAACACAGATAAACATGTGTGAACTAATCAGTATAGAGTCACAGAACATCAAGTCAAGAGTCAAAGCATACATGACCTCAGGCATCTTCCTCCAGTGTCTACAATATGCTTTTAAACAGATTTTAACAGACCAGCTCCCAAAGAACTAGATTTTCCTTCAGCAGATTCCTGTCTGCAGGAGCGGCATAACTGACATTTCTATTACCCATTTCAAGACAAAGGTCCAGGCAGTAACATTATGATGCATTGGTGTTTGCTTTGTGAAATGACTTTTAGACAAAGAGTAGTGCATCATGTGTTCAATGAAATTTCAAGAGACTGAAATGTTGGGTTTGGCCAATAATGACTTATGAAGTCAATTAAATTATAATTGTAATAATATCTTACAGCTAAGATAATATCATTGTACTGTCTTTTTTGGATGGTGACCTGAAAAAAAAGCAGTTTAAAAATGTTTTTAATGTGAAATAATGGCATCAGAGGTATAATAACCGAGTTTAAGTTCTTTAACTTGTTGGCTTTTTCTTATGAGAATATCTGCTCTGTTTAGCCTATTGGTTAGGCTTCATATTTTTTCACCCTTAAAATTAATTTCATCATTTAATCAGACAGCTGAAGACATATCATTGTTTAATCACCACATTGTTTGATTCAGTTGTACTCACTGCAAGATACTTATTGCATTGTTTCTTAAGAGGTTTTGTACCATTCTATTGAGCAAACATTCAACAAGTTGTTATGACAAAACGCTAAACATAATTGGTATCTATATCAGCTGATCTCACTCATAGATGATTGATGACTGTTATAGGATGCAAAAAACCTGATTAGGCAATCTCATATATCTTGTATTTTTAAATCAAGGAACTTTTGCTAGGAAACAACATTAGTTAACCAAGAAGAAAAGAACTTGATATACCATAAATTACCAAATAAACGCCTGTTCCAAATAAACGCCGAGTCCAATTTATTAGGCACAGCCTTCAAGCTATGGTCAAAGTTACAGAACACACCTGCAAATGCTAAGCTATCAACTGACAACTGATGCTTGAAAAGTGATTTATTCAAAAAGAAAGACTGTGCCTTATCAGTCCACATGGTTTATTTGTCTCTCTGGACGTCCTGTCGGCTCGCTTCGCCTCCCTCTGTATGTCAACAAATGCACGTTGGTGTGAGGCGTTCTGTTTCACAACAGTGCAGTTACACTCAACGACCACTACGTCTAGGGCACTAGAGAGCAGAAAGCCAGAATCTTACAAACTAGGGCTTTAAAATTCAAAGAAGAAGACGCTGTCACTGCCGTCAGGAGGCCAGTCACATCAGTTACCGGTACATTGCTGCTGATTGCCATGGCCCCGGTACAGCAAAAAAAACAGTAAGACCTTAACTTAACTAGTTCCTTACCAGTATTAAGAGTGTTGAGTTGAAAGAAGAAGACAAAAGTTTAACTATGGTACTGTAATCTTGCCTTGAAAATTTAAAGGTGATATTCATACTGGTGTAAATAAATAATATGGTCACATTTACCATATTTTTTAATTTTTTGCTAAGCAAGATTTTTGTGAGAAAGGAATTAAGCGCCTCTTCCAAATAGACGCCTGGTCCCAAATAAACGCCTGGTCTGCTCAGTGATTGAAACAAATGAACGCCCCGGCTATTATTTGGTATTTTACGGTACATTGAAAGTGAATAAAAACAGCTAAAGGAAATGGGATACAGGTGAAATGTTTGATTGAGTACACAAAACACTGGACTTGTTTACTGAGCTTTCTTCAAGATTTTTAAACTTAAATGAAGCACTCAAAGGAGAAGCAGTGCCATTATTTTCCATCACTGTGACAGCAGGAAGACACTATGGTGACTAGTGTCTCACAACTGCCACGCTACTGTTGCTGACTCTAGTGTACATAATATGACTAAACAGAGAGCAGTTAATGTGTCTAAAAAACGCAATAGTGAGACCTTGATCTCGCTATTAACCAGGTTTAGCCCAAATTCACCATTTAGTGCAACCATACAGATGCTTCTATTTTTAAGAGTGATTGGTCACCATCCTAAACTCTATCATGCGTGCCTTACATAGTTGATCAAGATAAACAAAGGTGAGGCAGAATGATTAAATCTGTAGTTTTTGACTTTTTTACTGAAAATCACAAAGTGTTCATAGTAGTAAATGTGTGACAGTAGTGATACTATTGAAAAGATATCTACCTCAGCTGAAGCTAGTTCCTGTGAGAGCTCCTGGATTTTCTGCTGCTGCTGGATGAGCAGTTCCTGAACAGAGGCCAGAGTCTGCTGCAGCTGACTGACTGTGGAAACAAGAGGGGTAAGACACAGTTAGTTTAGCAAACTTTAAATAAATAAAGAAAGGTAGATTGTGTGATACAGTTGTTTTGGTTCCATAAAAACTGAACATTTTCTCTTGAGAGACAACGACAGAGGTGATGAGGCTCAACTTGTGTCTCACTGATCAAAGCTGTCCTCTAACAATTGTAATCAAAGCAAATACCCTGTAACTTAAGTCGCAGCTTTTTGGTCCGAGGTGCTTGGGGGGGGGGTGGGGGGGGGGGGGGGGGGGCACATAGGATGGAGATATTAATCTCTAGTGCCTGAACTTAAATCAAATAACAGTCTCTAACCTTCCATTATCCACCCAGACACTGCCTTCTAATGCATCTTAAATCCTCAAACGATCAACAAAGGAAAAAACAAGGCTCTCATTTGGGAGGAGGCTGCCAGACAAAATGTCCCCCCTAATCCTAATAAATATTGTTCTTTTTCCATTGACTTTGAAGATTGAATTAGTTCAAGTGTTGGTGTTGGATGAGGGTGTATGATTTCAAATAACACCAGGCGCAGTTTGTTGCCCCCTGCTTCCAGTCACGCGTGTATTACCAAACAATGCATTAAGTTTCCCCGAGCTGATTATATTACAGAAAACCAATAAACATTCATATAAATCATGGGTGTGTAAAGTGTTAAATCAAGACTAATAGGATTAACATCAACAGATATTATGGCGGTCTGCTGCTAAGGTGGTCAGGCCAATGGTTAAAAGCCTGAGCTGCAGCCGGCTGGACGGGATGTAAAGAAGCCTCCTCATATTAACCTGGCCAGGACAAAACACAGAGCCCTGCTCAGAGGCTGTTTCTTTTGAAAAAAACAACACAGGCAAAATATTTGATCTTTCAAAGAAAGCTTGCATCTTGTAGTGACACCTGTGTTTGAATGGGTGGGGCTATATCAATATAGGTGGGGTGCTGAAATGTTTGATCTTTTCTTGCAGGATACGAGTTTGAGCAGGATTTGGTAGTTGGGGAAAAAGACCATTGTGCAAACACTTCGAGTTTGTTACTTGGTTTTAGATTCAGACTGGAACCCCGCTTCTTGGTGACAGCAATAAAACTAAAATAATCCAGCCATCCCCGCTAAAAAGGTGTTACTGTGACAGGGTGTGCAGCCTAAACTGAGAACTGCTGTATTAGCCTCTGATTCCACCTCACCACAAAACAGCTTATCCAGATGTGTGTCAGTCTGCCAGCCAGTAATGCTGTGCCTCCTGAATTACCACTAGCACTACTTCATTGAGCCACTTCAGTCAAACAGTCCCTTTCTTTTCATTTGCCAGTACAGCATTTACTTTGTACCCTCCAGAAAAAAGAAGTATAATACCTAAATCATTTAGGAATATACAATCACAAGTTTTTATTAAAACTTAACAAAAAATTATGAATCTCAAATTTACCCTCTGGAAATCAATAAAGGATTATCTTGTCCTATCTGAAAATGTTTTAACTTACTCTTTCAGTACTGTTCATGTGTTTATATCTGTACACAAGTGCAAATTCTGTTGCTTTAAAAAAAAAAAACCTTTAAAAACATTAAAAAAAACATACTATTTTGCACCTAACAACATTAATGGGTATAAGAGAATCTTACTTTTAATAATTGATTTTAAGAGTGTTTTACTCTGCAAAGCAAACAATAATAATCATGTGTGTAACATTATGCTGTTTTTTATTATGTGTTTAAATGATGATTTGCCAAAGTGAGATTACTTAAATGGTGCAAAATATTAATTTAATAGAGGCACTGAAAAAAAATCCCTCTGCATTTGAAACAAATCTCATTAGTCCATAATATGCTGAATTGTTGATAAATTGATGTTAGCCATTTTTTTTAACAAACTTCCTTTTGTATTATGGTTTTTCTCCATTGGCTTGGCTCATTTTTGAATTGAATTTCTCATTCAACTTCACCAAATTGCAAATGTTTTAGTACATGTGTCAATGTCTCAATACATCTTTGCAAAAGATTAAGTACAGGTAGCCTACGGTTAGCACAGTTAACCTACATTTAGCACAATTTCTAAGTCGATAGATCTTGTTGATCTAAACTGATTGTTGATTCTCAGCCTAATGGTTGTTCTCTCCAAAACACGTCAGCATCAATTCATTGTATAAGTTTTCACATGCACAATAGTCTGTTCAATTGTCAAAATTAGTCAAGAACATAATAGTTTTTGTCTAATGTTAGTTGTGTATGCTTTATTTACAGCAATGTAGGCTACATATAATTGACCTTGTTTTTTGCTCACGTGGTTACATTACAGTATATTATGCTGTACACGTTTTCTTTTTACTCTGATATATGGAAGTTACTTTATGTGTGTGAAAACAGTTTTTTTTCCCACTGCTAACACACTAAAATGACATGCATCGCAGTTATTTAAACTGACACAGAGAGCAAAACCTCTTCTCAAGTCTCCAAAACTCCAAACACATTTTCTGCTTTACACACATTTTGCAATTCAAAATGGCACTTTTTACTGAAAATGCACTGAACATTGTTTTCTACATAAGACACAACAATCTGACCTAAAGTCACATTTGCTGTTTCAAAACACTGCAGCCTAATTATGCCTCTTTTTTGCTTTCTATTTTTCTGCACAGTTTTCTGCAATTTCCTTTTTCAGTTTACTGTTTTTGCAAGCATATTTTGTTCATTCCAATGTAAATATATCTGCTGTGCATATGTTGCCCTGACTTGACAGGCGCAACACAGAAAAATCAATGTTTCAACAGCATGTGTGTGTATCTGCAAATATTTCTGTGCATGTGAACAATCTGAAGAATTTTCAACAATTTGAACTTTTTTAGTATTATGGCAAAGCATACTAAAGATGAAAGTGCTTTTCATTATGCCTAACAGTGTGTAGCTGGTTAGACAAAAATCTGGCAATATGAATGAAGTGTGTGCCATTTGGTGCAAAAGTATGATTTTGATAATGCTAAATGAAGTTTTGGTTGCAGAGCTTCATTTTGCAGGGCATATGAGGTATTTTGCAGTTTGGGTGTGTGGTTTTGTGAATTGTGTGAAGCAATTTGATAAAAACCAGCCTACTTTGCAAAATTGTGTTTTAGCAATTGGAAAAAACTGTAATAATGGTTACAATTTCCTTGGCAGCATGAGTGCAATGTGTGATGTCAAACCGTGGAGGCCACTCTTCTATTTATTTATTTTAGTTTTATACACAACTGTATTCTGTTAGCCAGACAAAAAACCCTAGTACAGTAATCATTGTCAATGAAGGACTGGGCTAAGATTGAGAGGTGGGCAAGAGGGATATTTCAGTGGTCCTCTGGCATAGTGACAAAACATCTAAACATTCTGACTTGTAGTGCTTACAAAATGCCAAAGGGACGATGCATTTTGAGGGCACTGACTATTTATATGAGAAACGAATTTAGTTTTGACACGAGTGAACTGTTTTGGGAGAGATATGAGCTTTTGCAGGTGAACCATGGTGTTGTGCTTAACCATCCAGGTTATTTTGGAAAAAGCACCAAGAGTATTGAGAACGTCTGGTCTGTTTCAAGAAATGAGCCAAAGCAATTGCGAAGGATCATTGCATTTTGGTGGCACTGACTATTTCTATGGGAAAGAAATTTGGCTTTGAAGCATGAGTGAATAGTTTTGGGAGAGATATGACCTTTTGCAAGTGAGCTATGGTGCTAGGGTGAGGGTTAGACTGTTGTGTCAAATGATCTTAGAGTTTTGAGAATGTGATTTCTTTTTCAAGAAATGAGCCAAACCAATGAAGAAAAACTGTAAGAAAGTTTTCACCAGCAGCCCAGCTCAAAAAAGTTATTGCTTTTGTTTTCTTGCATTCAGCTTCACTCCTTTCCTTTAACATGTTGAGCATGGGGTGTGTCAACTTTGGCATTTTAGCTGCACTGCTAAAGCATTAGTTGAGCAGCTTACATTGAAATGAACTTTACAAATACATAAGCTATATATCTTGAACACTTTTAATTGTACTTTTAAATGCCGCATCACATTGGGCAGCCCCCTAGTGTACAGAAGGCAGAAACACATCCCAAAATTAGAAACTTGTCTTTATAGCAAAAATGAAACGTATTGTGAATCCTGAACTTGTTCGAATCTAAAATCAATTTGGAATCAAAATGTGAGCCCAGAATTGGAACCTGGAAAGAACCAACACATGCACCGGGAGAACATGCAAACTCAACACAGAAAGGCCCTGACTCACATGGGGATCAAACGAGAAACCTTCTTGATGTGGGGCACAAGCACTACTTGCTGCACCACCATGCTGCCCTCAGGATCACCTTGCCATCGTAAACTCAAAGAGCCCATATTAAGCTTTTTTGAATTTTATATTTACCCTTCACCATGTTTAACATGTCTACCCCACATGAAAGGGGGCATCAGGACCTCTCCCTTTCCCACTGTTTACGGCACCAATAGCTCTTTTCCCTACACCCCTCTGTCTAGACATACAAGTGTGGCATCCTACAGTTGGCTCATAGACCATTTAAGCACCTTTGGCTTGAGCTGGCAAGTCCATTACAGGGCATAGACCATAGAATGTATGCAGAGTTGGTGACAACATGGCACTGGGCATTCTATACCACAGCATAGATGATCATCCAATCACAACACAGTGGGCCCACATGGGGAAGAAGGCCTTTGAGTTGCAAATAAGATGCACCACACCAACACCCTCTTAGGTCAGAATTTACACTCAGGAGGTCAGATGATATTTAGGTACCCAGAGTCTACCAGCTTGTAACTTGAACATGTTAAACATGGATGTGACGAAATTCTCCAACCTCCCAGGTGAGTAGGAAGTATCATAAAGAAGCATCTCAGACAGCAAGAGAATAAGGCTCTTTCATACCTCTTACCAGTAAAAATGAAACTTTTAAAGCTTTTTCTGGATCCATATTCAAAAACAAAACATACTCAAGAATACTGAGCACCATTTAGGATCTGCTGGGACAATAGGGGTTGTTATTTTCTTGTTCTTCACAATTGTGACATGTGAAGTTCAGGTCTATGTAGATTTAGGAAGATTACAAAATTTAAATGATGTTTTAGATGAAGTCTTGAACAACTTTTGATAATGAATATTACACAATTTGTTTGATTAAGTTTATAAGGTTAAAATGGACAAAAATAAACATGGACTGATAAGATACTGTAACATAGGCTAATTAATTAGGCCATTTTGCATAGAAATTAGTTAAGTGTGCCTTGAGATTATGACTTGGCATTTGGTGTGCCTTTGGATAAATAACTTTGAAAGCTACTTTCCTTAGTTGTCACATATATAAAGCCAAGAATAATGTCAATGATTTTGGCCCAACATGAATCAGAAGGATGCTGTGGCTGTAATTCGTGTGTGTGTGTGATAGAAGAGAGAGAATCTGAGACAAGATGATGTGTGAGGCTTGCAGCTGCTGCGAGGAGGGTTCACATTGTGTATTCAGTAAATTATTCAGTAAATACCTCGATATAATGTACACTACATATGTCCAAGCCTGTCTCTGTCTTTAATGGCCAGCTGGTCACCAATATGGCTTCCACTGACAAAGAGTGCCCAAACAGCCGCACAATTCCATTACAGCCTGGGCACGCTGAAGTAGTTCCAAGATCCATTCATTAATCGTCTGTGTGAAGTTGTAGGCAAATCATAATGGGAGTCAAGGCCCCTACTCTCAAGCTGGGGCTGGTGAGAGAGACTAATGTGGTCTTCATTCAAAAGGATACATCACCTCATTGGGCCAGGCACCAGAGAAATACATGAACTTTAACAAAAGGGGGTTCAAGCAATTGGCAGCAGCGACACAGTCGGTCGCTATTACTCAGTGCAGTGTGGAAAAGGAAAGAGAGGGCGAGGAAGACCAAGGGAAAGTAGAGGCAGAAAACTCTCAGTGTAATTGCAACCCCTCTCCCCAACTGTTAACTACAGCAGTCATTAACTACAATAGCAGCTTGGCTACTGCAGTCATAGCAAATTAGTTTCCCACAGTGGCTGCAGAAAGGACGTGCATTTATTTATTTATTTTTTTAACTAGGGTCTTACCTACTTTCTGATAAACAGAGGAGGACTCTGTGAAATCCTGCCTTTGCCGACAAACAAAACATGATTTAGAAGTTGGCAAATCTCCAAAAAGTGATAAGTTGAGCAAGAACGGGCAGTAGAATAGCCAGAGGAAATGTGTTTGCATAGTTGGGAGAAAATGACCATAAAAGAGCATATATTTGTTAATCAGATTCAGAGTGGTGCTCCTCGCACGCAATCTCACACAATTGCTGTCCTCAATCTACCTTAGCCAGCCAGAAAACAATAGCATGGGTGTGACAGGATGAAATGATAACAGCTTTTTTTCATGCACACAATGTTGGTCCGTGACAGGTGTGCTGAAATCAAACAGTTAATTTGTTTTAATTTTGGAGAGGCTGAGACATCAAACAAAGGGTGCTTGTATTTAAACTTTTATTTATGGTGAGATTGTTGTGTTAAGTTGGAAAAGAAAGACTGGGCTTTAACTTGATTGACTATCCAGAGAAAAAGCAATAATAAAAGAAGGCATGATAGTAGGGCTCAAATTTTTAAATTACTTCAATAAATTTACCTAGCAATACAATGTTTGGAAAAGTGTGTTTGCGTCAAAGACTTTGGCCCTTTTTGGTATCCCAGGCAGACAGAGGGCACAATTGATTCATGGGCATTGACATATGGCCTGAATGATTCAAAAGCACCTAAAGCTTTGCAGTTTTACAAAGTAACTTAGCCCTATTTATAATATTAAAGCCCCACTATGTAAGATTCAGGTTTGTCTGCTCTCGACGGGCCTCTCTTGTCGTTGGGTGTAATTGCACTGTCTTAACACAGCACCTCACAGTAACGTGCATTTGTTGACATTCAGAGCCGGGAGAAGCGAGTCGACAGGACGTCCGAAGACATAGAAGAAATATTGAAATAGTGAATGACCGAGCGTCACGGTGCCATGAATATATCCAGCAATCTGAGAAACTCGCTGGCAAATAACCGCTGGTAGCATTTAGTGACAAAACAACGTCCGCCAAGTTACACAAAGCATGCAATGCTACGGAGCAACCACCGACTGAAACCAAGTGTTGAACGGGGGAAAACCCGACGAAAACACAACTTACCTCTCCAGCAGTAACTTTGCAAGCTCGGCATCCGTCTTGCAATTTTCCATCTCCCAACGCTCTCGCCACCAAGCAAAGTGGGCTCCAATGTTAATTCTAGTTTTGTTCCTTGAATCTGGAGAAAGAGTCCTCCTCACACGCTTTGCGGATGCCATGGCTGCTACTACTACATGCAAAACACCGGCTTCTTTAGCTGCAAGCCAGATCTCGCGTAGTGCTGTAAAGCAGTTTGCGCTTTCGCAGCATCTTGCGATATGTGTCCCCGTCACGGGAGCAAAAGTTACATAGCCCCTAAACAGAGCAGGGAAGCACTGTGGGGGGAAGGGAGGGGGGCATTCTCTCTGTTACAGAGCCGAGCTCCGCTGAACAGACTTTGGAGAGAATATTTGAAGGCTCAAAAGATCTGCAGTGCTGCTTTAAAATAGTGAAAGAATAATAGTTTCTTCTACTTTCTCATGTTTTAAAAAATGTAGTGTAACTGCAGTTCCTCTGATTTAATGGCTTTCTGTTGAGATTACTGAATTTATGTTTATTGAACCCTTTTTCAGTGCATTTATATGTATTTATACAGTAAAACTTCCATGAATAACAAAAAGTAACTCAAGCTTCACTTTGAAAAAATGCTTTCTTTGCTCAAATTTATTTTCTTTAATATAATTGAAGTTAAGGTAACTTTAGTTGTAACTGTAGGTAGATCCATTTTGCAGTCAGCAAGTTAGTGACATGTATTGTGACAAAACCTGAAAATAGATTTAACAGGGGTGTTAATATAAATACACCAATATGTCGCAATAGTTTGCTGTGCGATATGGTATCAATATTCCTAGAGCAATATCACATAACCGTTAGTTGATAACTTTTCAGAAATCTGGGACATTTGTTTTGTACTGTATTTTAGCTTCAGATCCCTGGTTGGCAGCAGAAATTCAGCCATTTTACCTTGCACCTCCATTATATTTGATATTATTTTTATTTACTTTAACACTTTATTACCTTTATTATATATTATCGTGGTTTTATCGGTTTAGTCTTAGGTCCTGTGTTTCCTCATTTTTAATTCAAGATAGCATTTCCTCAGTCATTCCTTGTGTGTGCGTCTGTGTGTGTGGGTGTGTGTGTGAGTATTTGTGTGTGTTGAATGTGGGTTGGGAGGGTGGGTGGGGTTTTGTATTTTGTATCCCCTGACATGTATTTGCTTGTGTTCTTGAATGAGCAGCACTTTGTGTTACATGTTTTTTGTCTGAAAAGGGCTTTATAAATAAAGTTTGATTGAGTGATCATTTCAAACAAAGTTTATCAATGTTGATGTGTGGGGCACGGAGGGGACGAGAGCTAAGCTGATAGTCCAGAATGTTGGTAAAGTTGTTCTTAAAAAAAAAAATGTAAAGCTAAACAGAATTATAAAATTGGCTGAATGTATTGAGTTGGGTGACAGCAACAGGAACAAAGCTGCTAATTATGCCTGTAGCATGTTTCAGCTAAAACAAATTTAAGAAACTTTTTTCTCCACTTTACTTTAACATATAAAGTTAAAGGTAGCTTATAACCAGCTTTAGCTTTTATACCATACCATGCCTCCACATTAAGAATTTTTCGTTTTTAATTGTGATAAATTCAGTCTTTCCCAATATGTTAACTGCACATGTTTATCTTGTGATAACAATAAAACTGCATATACTGTGCAGCTCTATTGTTTACACATCACTTGTTCTGCATCTAATAGCTAAAACCTCTATTCAGAGGGCCAGAGGCAAGAAGCTCAAAGCCACCACACAATAGGTGGGAATTATACATTAAAAAGAATTAGCTAAGAGGTAAAGGTAACAGTGACTGGGATGCCAAGTAGTGCCTTGGCTCTTCAATTACATGACTAAACCATTTTGCTATGGTTAAATTCCTAACTTCTTGAGTTCCTATATTTTCCTATATGTGTAATCTGCGTTCTTTTTCATATTTTAACAGTTCGGGATTTTTCATTAGTTTTTGTTTCGTTCTTTTTTTAACTTTTTGTTTTCAATTACACCTTCATTTAAATCCGTTTTTGAAGCTTTTATTAAGGTTTTATTTTACAAAATTGCTGAGTTTTAGTAAGTTTCAGTGTTAGTTTTAGTTTTTAGTCTTGGTATCATGAGTGGTTCAGGGAAAAGTCTCATGCAACTTCTTCAAACACATCCTATAAAATAAAAAAAGGGAAAAAGTTTGATGATCTGTATGGTCCACACGTATCCTTGCCAAGCAGCTGAATTTGCTATATTCCATGTTGGTTATCAGGCACCTGCCAGAATGTGACCAGAACATAGGAGTCTTTAAGTAGAGAGACATGTAAGCAACAAAACTGGCTCAGTTATGCTGTTAATAAAATTTAATGACAAGGCTCTGACTGGCCTGCAATGAATGTTAGAGACAGAACATTACTTTAATCACCTTACAATTTTTTGAAAGCTTATGCCCTTCCCAGTCACTGTCTATGGAATGTTACCAGGACAGACATGAAATATTCCTCATGGATGTGTAAAACAGCCCACCTTATGCGTCAGGTTAGTCTGCAAGCTCATCCAAAACTGAAAGTAATGTGCTTGCAATAAATTGTGAAGATGATGCAATAAATTATTGCATGACAGACTAAAATTAAGGACCCTTTCAGACCAACTTTATTGTATATTAGTTAGTTTTGAGAACACCCAAAATAGTTGTATGCCTCATTTTTTTTTTTAAATTCATGTTCCTTATTTGGTTTCAGTTATCAAAAAAAATTTGTACATTTTAGGTTTTGTCTTTTATTTGGTATTTGTTAACAATATTAACCTTGCTCTGACTCAGTATGTTTTGTTAGGAAACAAAAGCCACAACATAAACAACACAAAACAGAAAATGTTATTATTATTAAGAGGGAATAGTGTCACTGTCCCTTTTTTCCATTTAAACCATCTTTGATAAGGAAGAGTAGCTTTCAGGTGAAAAACACACTTCAGTTCAACAGTACTGCTAACGAGACCAAACTTTCTAAGTGTCTCTCTCATTTATGCCTCCCTGGATTTTTAATTACACTGACAAAGAGCTGGGAAAGCATCTCTCTCTTTGCTTCTCTCTCTCTCCATGGCTGACAGCCAGGTTGAGATTCCTCACCTGTCCAACATGGGAGCCGCACCTGTCACCATGCACTTAATCACGCTAGGGCCAGCACTGAGCCCAGACGCCACACAGTGCCACGCCGTAGCACATCCGGCACACACACAAACACACATTCGCACACAGAAAATTAAAATGAACTTTCTCGCCACCTACGGGGAAGAGGGTGGATGATTATGATGGCGGTGGAGGTTTGGATGGGGGTGAAGTTGGTGTAGGGGGAGACGGATGGAAGGGGGGGCAAGAGAAGATGGGTGGGGTGGGGTGGGGTGGGGGGGAGAAAAGTTGTCATTTCCCAACTCCTCATTAATATTCCGAGGTTAAGAGCTTTTCAGCGAAACGTAATTAATTGAGCCCGAGCCTGACAGTAAACAAGCAATTTCAAATTAAAGCGAAATGACAGCGGCGTCATTTGTTAAAAACGTGCAGGGCCCCCCGATTTTGGCGACAGATAAATGAGGGAAAATGTTAAGGAGGGAGAAAGTGATGAAGATATTAATCTTCACCTGTCTGTGTCAGCGTGCCACTCATTGCTGCAATGTTGCTCTCCATCCTCTGCAGATGCTTCTTGTCCTCTTGGCTGCCCATAATGAGGGGAAGGATGTATTTCTGCAATTAAAAGCATGGCACAATATTACACTTCTCTCTGGTGGGAAGAGGCAGAAAGAAGAGGAAAAGACAGGACCACCTAAACTTGGCAACAGAGGGTCAAACACATTGTTTTATTGGACAAGTGCCTTATTATCTTAAATGCCTGATTGGGAACCTGTGGATGAGGTTCAAAAATGCATGATCTGGAAGGTGAAAAAAGGTGAAAAAGTGTTAGATATGAAAATGTCTTATGATATTATCTACCCATATATGAGCTATAGATATGTGCATCAGGTTTGTTTGAAGTATTTGCAAACCTGTCATAAAATCAGGGAAATGGATTTCAATGTGAAAGTATGACTTCCATAAAAAGGGACACGTTTTTCTTGTACACCACAAAGCCCTCTATTTTAGTGCTTTTTTTATACGCGGTACCGCCTCAACTAGGCTTGACTATTCAGTTTTCGTAAAGTTGCTTTGATTTTTAACGCAATATATACTTTTTATACAAAAATTTACAAGTAAAATATCACACAAATTTTGAGTAATTCTGTCCTCAAACAATGTCACAACTTTGAAATTGTTGCTGAAAAAAAGAAGATTTCCATCTATTTAATTTTACACAACAAAAAGAAGTTAATCAGTTAATTTACTTGATGTATCGCCCAGGCCTACTTTGATAGTACAGCATAGGCAGGATTGTTACAGGGGAGGGGAGCTGCCCAAAGTTGCCAAAATGTCTGAACAAAACAAAATGGAGGAAATATATGCTATAATTTAGCTCTATAACTTGGCTCTTGGTCCATGAGTCTCTGTCAAAGCCTCAGAGACAAGTTTTGTCAAGGAGGCAGTTTCAAAGTACAACACTGTTTTTCATTTGTTTTACAACCTATAAAATAAAAAGTAATTCAATATGTTTATGTCATACATTAATTATGATTTAGTTGATCACACAGCTCTTCAACTGCAACATTATATCAAATAATGATTCATTTCAAACTTTTTTTTCAAGACAATGCGAAATAACTTGCAGATCTTGTTACACAGCTGTAGCTACATCTTAATGCAATATGATTTAGTCAGTCGTTTAAATTTTTGCACGGATGTTGTAAAATCAATAAGTAATTGGCCTTAACAATCAGGATCTCAATATCAAGCAAATAATCTGCATTATTTTTTTTCCATAATTGAGGAGCCCTACTTTGCATTGCTGTTAATATTAAGCAACATTTGTGAACACTTTTAAATATCATATTCACAACATTTTAAGTGTTTTTTTTTTTTTTACCAAAACAGTGAAAAAACCAAATACCATTTTTTTATTGCAGAACAAGCAGCAAGCAATAGGGTTTTGGCGTATTATAGCTTTATTTCCTACAACACATTAAAATGCTGATTTGTTTAAGTGAGTTTGCAATTTTACAAACATGTGAAAGGCAATGTGCTTAATGTGCTTTCTATTCATATCAGGTTATTTATGGTAAAAGATAGACAATGTGTGACCTGAAATGTAATACCATTAAGAAGTATAATAAAACTCAGAAAGTGTATGGCCTTGAATTTTAAAACTTAAATTGGGACCTAGTAAGACATTTTTAAAGGATCTGTAAGAACATGGATTGAAAAATATTTTTCAACCTAAATCAATAACTGAGTTTCCTAATTTATGAATGTTAAATAGATGCAAAAGAACATGTTTATAATGTTTTGTAGAAACAGATGTCTTGTTTTTCTGATGTTGAAACATAGAATGTGAGAGCCAGAATTTATTGTCAGTAATGGTATCAGATGAACTGAGTTTGTGAAAGAAAATCCTAGAATAAAAACTTGGTTTAAAACCAATCTTTACAATTTTCTGACAACTCTTAAGCTAAAAAATGTTTATCTTAAAATAATCACAATGACCTACCCAAAATGAGAACCATGTCTTTTCTATATTTGCAGAAATATAAATAAATGGGAGCCTGAAAGGGGCAAATCCAGAGACAGGCCTACAGGGAAAAACATGGTGGTTGTGCACACTGAAAATAGTCACCCAAAACCAAAAACAATGTCATGGTGTTTATAGCCTCTTTGCCACTGAATAAACAGAAGTCTACCAAATGATATGTATGTCTGACAGCCAAATGAGCATGTTTGTGATCCAGTGTGAGTTTTAACTAGATGAGCAGCCTGTCACTGTCTCAATGAGTCCTTCACATGTAAGCAAAGAGCGCAGTCCACTGAATCAAAATCAAATGTCTGCATGACCTTGCAGAGTTCTACTGAACTGCATGAAAATCATTATGTTTTTATATTTTCTTTTTCTACAATCCAATGAAAATGACTTAATCTCTAGCATCCAGTTTGCTCTGTGCCAGGTTTTCTCTCCACCTCAGGTGGCAAGCAGCCACACTAGCACAAGTAATAAACACTTTTTAGAGAAAAAGATTAAACGAGTGTCAACACGTGGTAATTAATAAGTGGGTTGCTGGGGGAGCTGTGTTTACAAGGTGCACCAAAACATAAATAAAGTGTGGGCAGAAGCCTGGACATATGGTGCGACTGGCGCTACGCTCCATTGACATGACAGCAACCTGTGCTGTCCCGCCAGGGAATCCCACCTCCCAGACGACTGGTGGCTGGCAAACCCTGCTGTATGTGTGAAACAGTGGAGTGGTACAGTGCATGTTTTTCAGGCAGTGAATGACCAAATGGACAGAGGAAAAAGGGACAGGACATTGTGAATGTGCCTGTTAAGCATTATTGTTATTAATGATATAAAGAATATACGCTTCCTTTTTTTTTTTCTTGTGCACACAAGGAACAGCCTGACATCCAGGCTCTGAGCTTCTGCTAAAGCTCCTGTCCTTCTCTAAAGCGAGAGTAATGGCTTCCACATGCCACTCAGACTAGCACAAACAACCACTATGGGATTAATGTCACATGGGACAAGGGGCCTCATGAGCTCATGTTCAAGGGCTGCTAAGCCTGATAAAAACCAGGGTGATTATTTTTGGAAGGTGGGATGTCAAAAAATATTTGTGTGCTGTGTTAGCAACTAAATCTTTTAAAGGAGAAGAATATATCTAAGAGGAGGATGTAAGGGGGAGTTGAAAAGAAGGGGTTCAAATGAGATCATGCCTTGACGTAAAGCAGGGTAGCTTTAATAACAGGAGCAGAGTGATGTTGGGTGCTGCAGAGGCACCCTCTACTCCACCACCATAATTCATCAAAACTAATGTACTTGCAAAGCCCACCAATTTAACTCTGATATTAGGGAGAGGCAGTACTGACAGATCTTAGGATGTAAACTATAATATATGTAACAAATTCTCGAGAGATATTAACTGTGAAAACAAAGTCAGAGAGGAAACATGGGGAGAGGGTAAGGGGAATAAGGTGTTACTTACTTTATAAAGCTGATGAAAGCCAAAGGCGATCCCCGCCATAATGATGGTAAGGGCTCCATAGTCTCTCCATCTGTAACCTGGTGGACCTGGAGAAGCAGATAAATCACTTTTACACAGTAAAATAGTGATTTGAAGGCTGTTAGACTATAAGTTCAATGAGGTTGAAATGTTTGCTCAGAATACTGCTTCTACACGTCATGGCCTGTTAAGAACATTCTCCTGAGGAAACATTGGGACATCAGATGCAAAGACCCTTACCAATGTCTGTTTTAGCTCTAAACTATAAATTACATAAGAGTAGCACCTCATGTTGATTCATATTTATTCACAGAACTCCTCCAGCTGTAGCAGTGATGCATTAGACAGTGATCCCCAGGTTGGTGGTGATGGTATACTATACCTTCAGGAGGGCAAGGCAATTTTAATTTAAAATCGTAGATTTTGTAGGGAAAATATTTTTTATACGAGTCAGCTGGCACCTTTCCAGACTTGTCACTCTGTGACACAGATACTTTAGGGGCCACTGCCTGAAAAAATGGAAAACCCCTGTATTGGGTGGGGTGTGTTAACCAAGGAGCAGGTTTAGGAAACAATTTGAGATGTGTAATCTTTTTAACATTTTTAATGAGTAAATTTAAGTACTAGTTAGACTTTGTGTTCTTGACAATAAAATGTGTGTAAATATTGGTATCCTCTATGGCTCTAAGCAGTTTGGAACTATGAACATGTTCGATATAAATCTAATGTTAATTATCCCTACAATGGGGTAATGAATAGGAGGCTACGGGCCCCTCCTCAGACATGAAAAATCCCTCCCCTCCCTTTGTTGTTTTTCCCCCCATTTTAGAAAATATGTGCTCAAACAGTTTGCTTGAATAAATCCCCTATGACATCATGCCACAAAAATGCATCAATAGAGGGGGTATGTCTGAGCATGTCCCTGCAGCCACAGTAAACCTTTGAGCACAGTGCTGAAAACCTGAGACCACATCCACTTCTTGAGAAAGAAAAGAAAGAAACTTAGAAGAGAATCTGGGTGACATCTGTGGCCAGGGCCAAAACTTGATGAAAAGAAGTATAATATGAATCCATTAAGACCTTTAAAATTTTTCCATAAATCTGCAGGAACCCTGACTAACAAGAAAAATGCAAAACATGCAAATAATATTACAAAAAATTAATTCATGTTATTCAAGCTTAACTGTCTGAACTTTAACATGGTGTCTGCATAACTAAGAATGCACATTAATGTCTCTAACTATTCAAGCCTCTTAAACAGGCGCAAAGATAGTGTGTGTATGGTTGTGTTTGTGTGTTATGAAGTCGACTGTCTCTTACTGAGTGACAGATAATGTGAAAGTGTGTCATTGTGCAAGCTGTCGTATGGGCAGGCCAACTGTCTGTCAAAGTGGAAATTCCCCACATAAGAGAAGCTTTCAACTGAAAATGTCACTAAATAACCAAAAGGTCTGGAGGAAATCTCCTGAATGAGATTTTTTTTCTTTTATTTACTCTGCTGTGGTCCAAATGAAAATGAAATTATAAGAGGTTAGACCACTGAAGTATACAATTGATATTCTATTACAGGTCTGGTTTCGCCTAATGGCTTGTGTGGTGTATGTTTTCTGGCTTGAATTAAGTAAACCAGACTGATCTTGTGCCTTGCCACTTGTATGATTTGGCATGCAAAACTTAAAGACCCACTGCCATACTGGACTACACAGTAATATGTTCAAAGTGAGTGCAATTTTATTTTTTCTCTCAAGGGCAGGTTTCATGGCTGCTGCAAGCACTCCACAGTGACCTTGTAACCTTTTGAATCAAAAATTTTGAATCATTCCCTTGCATCCATATGGTAACCACATAAATTTGGGTCTTCATCAACATTATGGCTGCAATAGACTGTCACTTATCCCAGAATGCCATGCTTCTGAAAGCCTGGAAGTCCTTGGGATGGGTGGTTGACCCTGAACAAGACTCACTGCATCACCAGGGGTCTTCACTTGCTCTTTTCCTCCCGTTAAGACCTTTCATTCTTCGTCTGCCTCTCCCTTTTTTCTCTCCCACTACCATTCTGCTATCCTTTTTTTTATTTGGTCACTTAAGCTGTGGAAGTGTGGTCTCCATCCCCCGTTTTTCCAATCTCCGCTCAAATTTATTGGGTTCAGTGGAGGCCTTCCTGTCCTTCTACAGTGTGGAAATAGAGATCAGAGTATCCATTACTTCGACAGAGATGGATGCGGGTCCCCGTACACCGTCCCCATAACAAGGACATCAAAGGGAGGTAGCCCCCTCTTTTCAGCATGACCCCCCATACAAGACTCCCCGCTCTCACCTCATTATGTAGCTCCCTTATAGCCGTTTTGATATAAAACCCCCCACTATGGACGGAGAGCCGCGAGTCTCCCTAACTACATGGCCATCCCATCAACATCACTTTCATTACAAAACATGAGATGCCAGGGGAGTCAAGGACAGTGTGGTAATAAATGAGGGTGGAATACATCTGGAATCATTGTCATACGGGTTAAGCATTACACGGACTTCATTCTGCATTGGTAAATCAGTGGACAGCACTCATAACCTCCTGAGGTAATAAAGATACAGGTTGCGGTGTAGGGTCTTGGCAGAGAGGAACCCTTGACAAAGAACTACAATGGATGAAGCTTATGGGATAGCGCTCTATGATATCAAATTCTCTGAATCTGAGTTCACAATTGCAAAAAAATGTTGTTTGGCTTGCAAGCATTAATTTTGTCAACAAATGTTTAAAATAGTTTTTCCTCAGGCAGGGCATCACATGGCAGATAGCTGGCACACAGAGGTGGGCATGTCCTCAAAACTAATCAAACATTGTTCAGGGGGAAAAAACAGACTTCTTGAAGGAAAAAAAAAAACAACACAAAACATGCCTAGTATTGAATACTTCTTCATACTAGGCAATAATTCTTCATGAATAATTGTTTATTTAATAATATTTGTGGGATCTATTCAAATGAATAGAGAGAACAAATTCAACCCACTCCTGTTTGTTTAAAAGGCAGATAACCTTGGTGAATTATTTGTAATATTTATCGCATATAATAACTATATTTGTAGAAAAACAAATCAAACACAGCAGAAATACCACTTTAAGGAATATCAACAGGACTATCAATTATGGTCTCAGGTGATCGATTTTAAACCCAGCTGAACACAAATCAAAATTACTCTGAAATGACTACTCTCCAGTAGGGCTACTCCATTACAGAAAAAATTATAATCTTGATCAATTTGCTTGATATTGAGTTCAACATTATTATTTGCATGTAGTATAACAAACTCTGCAAATTATAGTGATTTGTCCAGAAAAGTAATAAAAACTTTGATATCATAAATATCATATGACTGACTCTACACAGGAAAGTTTAAATCGCCACAGGCTCAACTTAATAATTACTGAAACAGACATAAATTTTCACTTTCTTTTATAGGCTCTTTGTAAGACCTGTACAGAGGTGGCTTTAGTTGAAATGAGGCTTTCAAGAACTCTGCCTTTTCTAAAATAATAATAAAAAAAAAATCTAATTCTCTTTTTTTCAAAAAACGAATGACGAACTGGCAAACTAACATTAACTTGCAATTTATCCCATGGATATATAAAACAGTCCATTTGTTGTGTTAGGTTATGTAAATGGTGTAAGGTTGGTTTGAGGAGTGGTGTATGGCTATTGCTAATGTTAGCAGTGCTAGCACTGCTAGCCTTCAGTTTTCATTAAATTCTAACATGCATGTTTCTGCACTTTATGTGGTCACTCACTGCTTTGGCCTTGCTATTGTATGCATGTATAACCTGTCACAGTCTATATACAGTAACCTTTATTTTAGGATCAAAATAATGTAAAAAACAGTACTGTTCACGCAAGACTCACAAGACTAACAATGTTATCTTTTCGCTCCATTGTGTTTGTGTAGCGTCCTTGGTTTATATCTAAGTTCGTTGGCATTTTGGCAGCAAGGCAGGGGCAATTGGTAGAGCTTAAAACTTAAGCAGGGTACACAATACAAGACATTAGGCCTTACTTTTGGTCCTAACCTGACATAATGACCAAAGTCAGCAGAGGTCTGATTATCTGGTGGTCATAAAAATGGTCTAAACTGATTATCCTTTGGGGTGAGGTGTGACTAAAGTGATTTTCTCGAAGACTATGGACTTAAAATCAATAATTTTAAACATGTCAGATATTTACGATCAGGAACCCTGATTAGTTTGGAGAGCACCAAGGACAGCTGAGCAAGTCTTCTGTGCTTTGTCACATGCAATGAAATTACAGCCAAAACAGGAAGCAAGATGGCTAAGGCAGGAAGCACAAGGGTACGATTGTAGATTCCAAGCACATTAGATGAATGTTATTTGTGGTGAAAACACAACAGTATATATACTGTGTCCTGTAAAACACACTATCACCAAAATTGACAAAGAAAGAAGTTGAATTCAAATTTCTACCCCTGGGGATGCCCCAGGAAGCTAACTGCAAGCTGCATTAGCTTCAATTTACCCTTCTCATTGCCCATCATCTTTGTTTATGCTGAAGTTGAATTTGATCTCACAAGATTACAAGCTGGAAAAAGCAGACAACCTGGTTGTTGGCACATGAGTAGGTTAGTGTGTGGTGTGTTCTGTGTTGTTCACCATGTGACACACAATATCAGACCAAAACAGTTCGACCTGTCTTGATTTATACTCAAGTGTGAGATCTCTCACAGTATTAAAATTAGATAAGATATAAAAATCTTTGAGCGCGTGTCAAACATGACATGTTAACAGTTATCCAAATTAAGCCATTTAGCTGGCTGACTGCTTGCATCAATTGAATCAATATAATTTTAAATCAATAATATTTAGCCCTGCTGTGAAGGTATTCCACTAAGAAAAAAAGTCTTTCAGATCCCTCAAAATCCCTCCTTTCCTTCTGCTGTTTGCTCCACCTTTCAGAAAAGTGTGCTCAAAGAGTGCATTTAAATACTTTTCCCTATGATGTCGTTAGGGGAAATGCCACCTCCCCCAGATTAGAAACACACCCCAAGCCAGGTGTTTGTTTAGTCCACAGGCAGCCCTGGGCATTTTACATGCAGCCACAGTGAACTTTTGAACACAAGGCTAGAAAGCTGGAGCCACATCTACCTCTTGAGAGAGGAGCACTTTCAGATACAACTCATAAAGATAACAAGCCTGGTCAGAGCAGGGCTGAAACACAGGGTTATCTGGCATGTCACAATCCAATTTCTAAGTGAATTTTTCGGCAATAAACTTAATAAACATGTCCGGGGGACATCCAGGACCAGAAAAAAACTTTTTAAAAAGATTAAAATATGTGACCGTCATTGTAATTATTGGGCAATCAATATCGAGGTTTTGTAGTAATATGTACTTATCATTAATTTTTCTTTTGGGTAATAACTGTTAACTAATTATAACAACTAAAATGAATACACTTTCTACTTGTAAAGCTTTTTTGTTTTTTATTTTTTCTGGACCAAAACAAGACTACTAAATACTGATTTTGAAGAGCAAAAATGAATTCATTCTTTATTCATTTTTGTCCAAAACCGAATAGAAAATAGCTGCCAAATTTACAACTTTTCGATGATTGATAAATATGCCTTTAATTAATTTTATAACCCCTACAAGTGAGTTTGAATTATAAAAATCAAGAGGAAGTTCTCTAAGAGAAAACTTTGAGAGAGTTTATGATTTAAACCATTAAGCCATGTCTATTTAGTGACAGCTTGTGTGTGTGTGTGTGTGTGCATGTGTGTGTGTATCTGTGCATAAGTGTGAGTGTGCATGTGAATGTATGTATTTATTTATGTATGCATCTATGTGGGGGTGGGAGGGTCTGGTTTTTCTGTTTCGCTTTGTTGTTTTTTATTGTCTGTGAGGCACTTTGTGCTGCCCAGTGTATGAAAAGTGCCATAGAAATAAAGATTGATTGATTGATTGATTGATAAACTAGCCTCAACAACAAACTCTTTTTTCCACAGGTGACAGTGCACATAAAAATGAATATCACATACAGATAACAGGTAATAAAAAAGTCGTAAAGTGTGCGTGCATGCTTACTTTGTACTGCAGGAACCAGCTGAGTGGTATGGAGTGGTTGTGGGGGTCCCACAGGGCTCACAGGCAAGACTTTTTCTGTGCTGCCAGAGCGCAAGATGGCCAACTCCACCTCCACATCCGTCAGCCCTAGAATCAAGACACACCTTTAAGACATTTGGAGAGGGGTGCAGTGACACTTTAACACCAAATGGCTCCTTGGTAATCATAATACAGTCTTAAATACTTCCCTAGCTCCCTACAAATCTTTTAAGTATAATTTAGAGAAAGAATGTCAAATCTCCTTTCAATTTTACCTACCCTCTACTCAAAAATGCATTTTCATTTCATAATTAAGGAATTCCACAGAGGGTTGTCTTTCAGGGACATCCATCATAAAAGGACAGTGTGAAAAAGTTCACACAATGAAATCTGAAACTCTGCAAGCCTATTAACTGCCACCAAAGGCAAAGAAAATAAGAGTCTGTCCACTTCTTCAGTTATATTTCCCATGTGGAGATTTCATACACCCCAGACAGAGAAAATGCATTATTTTAATTTCTTCATTGTAATGTAAATGTATTACATAATTTTGCAAATGCCAATATAATTTAATCTTCAGATCTTTTTAATGATTTTAGTGATGATTAAATTGCAAAAGGCTCCCTGATGGAGAATCAGAAGGGAGGAGGGAAAAAAAAAGAATCTAATATGAACATCTTCTTTTGTGGGAAGAAAGGATTTTATTTCAGGCGCCATACGCTGCCATTGCTGTGGTTTTCATCCTTTAATGAGCATCTTAATCCCAACAAAGGGAATAATTATCATTTTCGATAAACTACAATAGAAAACATTGGTGAATTTATCTCTAAACAATCATAAGAAAGCTAAGTGAGGGGAGCAGAAAACAGTAATGAATGGTTGTTCTTTAGTGTTAGAATTTGGGTTCAAACACCTTTTCAAAGATAGAAATTCAGCACTTTTCCAGCACTTTAAAGCCATGCTAGTAAAAAAAAAACAATAAGAAAAATAAAAAAAAATTGTTAGTTATGGTAAGTAAAACAATGATTACACACTAAATGTAAAAGTTTCTTTGAAGGACCTGCACTAGAATAAGTGTGTAGGCACGCTTTTTTTTAACTTAACAATGAAAACATCTTAAAATTTGTGTTTATTTTGCCCATAAAAGAATCACTTTTTTCCTTGTTTGGGTCCTGAGGGGCTCGACTCTCCTCAGGTACAACTAGGAGGGGCTCAAAGGAAAAAACAGGGGAACACTTGCTACCCTAATTCCATCTCTGCGACGTACACAGGGGAAAAATGCTGGAAATGTTCAGAGAAGATTTTGGTCCATATTTCCATGATAGCATTATGCTATCATGCTGCAGATTGGTCTGCTGCACATCCATGATGCCAATTTCCATTTCCACCATATCACAGAGGTGCTCTATTGAGACCTGGTGACTGGGAGGCCACTGGCCAGTGATCTCATTGTCATGTTCAGGCAACCAGTCTGATATGATACAATCTAGTATTGATCCATGCTTTTATGTTATTTACAACAAATTCTGATCGTAGCACCTAATGTCACAGCAGAAATCTAGACTCAGGAAATCAGGCAACATTTTCTATTGTCGAACAGATGAGGGCTGGTGCAAATTGTGACCTCCTTTTTCTGTTCTTGGCTTGTTTTCTTGTACTACTCTGTTAACACTCAACCAGTTTTTTTTTAACTAAACACAAAACCCAATCAGTATCAATATAAGCTGATCCCACTTACATGTGATGGGTATCTGCAGAAAAATGCTCGATTAGGGCATCTCTAGTAGGTGGCAGTGGGTCCTGAAGTTATTTGTGATTCACTGGGTTAAACATCTAAATCTTTGACTTTGACTGTAAATTCTATTTTATTATAGCAGTCTCTAGAAAAATGACGAATCTGAAAAAAGATGATTAATTTAAAAACAAGAAAGTCTGTTTAAATTAAAATGTACAAAAACATTAATTTAATTTCAATATTTTTATGAAACATAAATGTGATGACTATAACAATGTCATATACAGCAACTTTACTTGATTGTAGCCAGATATAACTCTCAAGAGAATATATATAAATATAAATATATATATGTGTGTGTGTGTGTGTGTGTATATATATATATATATGTATATATAGATACACATATATATAATACATACATATATACATATACATACATATATGCAAATATAGCATATATATACACACACATATATATATACATATATATGCATATAGGTATGTATGTGTATATATATGTATGTTTATGTATATATGAATGTATATGTATATATACATAAATATATATGCTTTTAATCTTGAGTGAGACACATTTTCAAACACTTTCTTAAGATTGTAAAAACAAGCACTCAGCAATGGTTTATATTCAGATAAAAAAATCCACATCCATTATCACAAGAACTGTATTATTTTATGTTCTGCTTGCAGATGTTACTTACCAATAATGTACTGCATTCAGCCATGTCCATTTCTTACAGACAAATCCCTTTTTGAAAGAGTGAATTTTACATAAAACATTCCCTTAGGCTCAGGGAATTTACACAAGCCCAGGACAAGCTTTCGTCATCCTTAAAGAGGGGTGAGTTGATGGGAAAGGATTCAATTGCACCCTTTAAAACATGTTTGTCTTTCATAAATAGTAACTGCACTGAGTCATCCTCCACTATCTCTGTTACTGACCACCAGAGAGGCCAGCATAACCAAACACAGCAACACTGACTTAATGTTATCCTTCACTAAAAGAAAAAATAGAGATAAAGAAGATATGAGGACTTCTCAGTTATAAAAAAAATTAATTATGATTATTTTGATAGATGTTAAGATCCCAATTATAAAACATGATTACTTATTGATTTTACAAAACTTGTATCTGTGCATTAATTGAAAATGACTGAATGCATTTGATGGGTTGCTTTGACGGGCATCCACGACCATGCCACAAACTCTGCACAATATTTTTATTTTTATATCTCGGTCAGCAAGTTGCATTCGGTGTGAACGCATCTTTAAGCTCTCATACTTTTCAACTAACTGGAGTACTTGCAATGTTTCTCACTAATCTTAGAGAAAGAGTTGTTTTGGTGGGAGGGACAGAGCACATTATGTGCTGTAACGAAAGAAAGAGTGACCAAACCTACAGACAAAACAACTCCAACATCTTAAGCCTGATATGAATGTTTGTGTAAAACCTACCCAGCAGCCTATGCCATAGGTCTACATAGCCCTAAACCAACGGAGAACCTCATCAGATATGTAGCTATACATCAAAAGAACAAAGGCTGAAACTGTGAACTATTGCACTGTTGCATTTTTATTTAAAGGAGTTTTTTTTTAATCACTTTTAGCTGTAGGTTAAGGGAGGGCCAAATCAGAGGCACTTAGGTTCCCCAAGCATAATTATGGCCCATATGCTTCAAAGATGTTAACCTTGAGCACGCTATCTTTGTAAAGTCATTTGTTTAGCCTGCAACCTGTGCTACCATTTCAGAGCTAGAAGTTAGCCACTGGCTAAATGCTAGAGTTTATGTGCATTATCAGCCTACCAGCCACAGCAACAGGAGGGAATATAAAGGTAGTGTAGCTACGAATACACAATATTGGATTTCTGCCAATATCTGAAATGCTCATATATATGCAAACTCATTCAGGCCAATACCATTATCAGTCCTAATAAGATGAAATTTTTTTGTAAAGATCACCAGGTCTTTGCTAAATCAGACTTGATCTGTTACTGTCATTGTGACAGTCTGTTTGTGTCAGAAACGGATATAAAACTAGTAAAAGTAATAAATGTTATTCTGTATTATTTTGTAAAAGGAGCCCTTCAGTGATGATGGAGTGAGGTATTATGGTATATGTGTACATTCTGCAGATATCAGTCAATATATGGGATAATATGGCTAATATGCATCAGCTGTAAATATTAAGCCTGCATGTCATGAGGAGAAGATACAATAAATATACCAATGTTCAATTTTGGAAATAAAAATAATTTGTGTAGTAAATAAATATGATAAATTAAAGTGTAAAAATTTGCTCTAAAGCTTGTAAAACTGTCTTCCAATATGGACCCAAACACTGCTCTGTGTTAAAACTAATTATCTGTGCCCACTGATTCATAAACTTTGTGCACATACAGTATTTGAAATCATTCTACCAGAAGTTTAGTGGTAGCTCCACTTTTTGTCTTCACAATGCTCATTACTAGAGCATGTCAGTATTGCATATAGGCAAAGGAGGAAGCACATTGAACATTACTATTCAGAAATTCATTATTAATGTGATAAAAAGCCAAAGTTGTATCTACACAGTAATTTTTCTCTGATTTTCAAACACATCACCTTAAACATTTCCATCTTTCTTCTCTTTCCCCCATCTCCTTTTCTTCCTCCAGTCCTACCACGAAAGCAAACTACTTCATACTTATGTACAAACTGTGGTTCCCAGGCTTAACATTAAAACAATATCCTCCGTGTTAAATCAACACTAGTCATGCTTAAACAATTTAAATATATGATTCCTCAATCACTATCTGAAACACATTTTTTTTAATTTGGAGGAGCATTTTCAAATGTAGGCATAGGCAATTAATATAATTATTATTTTTTATTATTTTTTATTAAAAGGAGCAGTAGTAGCAGTAGTTGTATTATCACATTACTTGATATAAGATATGATTTAAGATTACATTATAATAACATAAGCCATTTAATAATTGCATAAAACACAACCAGACTAGTAAAGTTATAAAGTCAATAGTTGGTGACTAGTCAACGCTAGAAATAGTCATTGGTTGCATCCCTAGTTTATGCTTTCAATAAATGACGTCCCAGGCAGGAAGACAGCAAAAGAGAGAGCTGTTTAAGATTATTTTGAGCCATGTGCACTGTAATAAATAGCATCATCTTGATTACAGACTACAGTTAAAAGAACACAATACTAAAAAAAAAAGACTTTTCTGGAAAGATCACATTCCTCCATCTCCCTGCCTTTGAAAAGCATGATCAAAAGTTTGCCAGAGTTTTAAAAAGTTTCTCTCCTCTCTGCTTCTGCATCAGACGAGTAAAAACCTACACACGAACACATGGGAGAATCCCAGGGGTTGGATACATTATTTCCGTTTTTTTTTACCACCTTGATGGGTTATAATGCATTTTCATACTGTTATAAAAATGTATTTAATATTTTAGCCGTTGTAAATATCTTCAGAAATGTTCATATCTGCAGATACCAATTTTCAAAGTTACACGCTACTCCCTGCCGATACCATTCTCGTACCAGATATTTCATGCATCCCTAAATGTTACAAAGTGATTTGGGGAAAAAACAAAACGTTTTAATTTAAGAATCAAAACAGATAATAACATATCTGGTATGTTCTATCTACTTTCTCACTTGTCTAAAGTACAGAATAAAAAGAAGCTCTCTGTGTCAGAAAATACTGTATAAGTCTCAAATAAAAGTTTCCAGCTTTTAAACTCAAACAAGGACTTGGAGAAATGTAAAGAAATAGCATTTAGCACTAACAACATAACAAAAACAGAAAGCACTAGGAGAGTGCAAACCTCCGCCAAGGTAGCTCACATATTGCTGCTACATCTATAAGCAATAGTTCCATAATAAAGTAACCATCACAATATGATTCCTTGACCCTGAAAACCCACATCTAGCACTTGGAATCATGTTGATATCATTATCAGTTAGACAGTAATTCAGCAAAATGATTGTTCACTAATGGTGGTTATCTGGATCACCACCAAAATCTTATCATTTTTAAGTTTGACCATTACCAACATCTCCTGAAAATTTCAGCAAAATCTGTCCAGTAGTTTTTGTGTAATCTTGCTAACAAACAAACAAACAAATAAACAAACAAACATATGGTGGCAAAAACATAACCTCCTTGGCGGAGGTAACTAAGACACCTGGAATACAAAGACAGAATAAAATTAACTTCAAAATACAAACAGAGGATACAGCGCGATAGGCCTGAACATGTATAACAAGGGACACCCTTATCAGGCTTTTCTTAGGGGATACCTATCACCTGTTTGTGAGATCAGCCGATACTGAGCATGCTCCATGTTTTGTTTTGTTTGTTAGCCAATACTGATTGGTACCAATATCACCTCCGGCTTATAGGTGCAATGTTTAAGTAAAACTTTTACTTTTCACCACAAAACTATCTGTCTGTGGTTACATGAATGTTACACACATAAAGTCTGCATACCTCCCTAACAACAATATTATGCCTCTGACAATTCCTCTGGAGAGAACTCATTTCTAACATTCTGTCTCTGTGATGTTCAGAGCGGAGGCAAAGCCTCACAGAGGTGTAAATATTATGGCTTGACATGACAGAGGCTTAAGTAGACGAGGTTTCATTGAGCCTGTTTGCACCACTAGTCTGATTATTGTTAGACTTTTAGCATAGTCTGATTACTCAAGTGTTCATGTAAGTGGTATAGTCAGATAATCTTAGTTAGTAATTCTATTAAGACATCAAGATTTTTGCACAATAGTCAGATGATTCAGTGCATGTATACAAAACAGTGGAAAGTGACACTCCAGCTTTTTAGAAAAAAGCGCTCAGCGCTCTGGCCAAAGTCCTTCCCCTCCCACTCCCGATCAGCTCTGCTCACTTGACACCTGCGGCTTATAGACAAGTGTGGCCTAGATGTACACATTTTTTTTTTTATTTAGATTTAGTGGGCGCGGCTAATATTCAGGTGAGCTCAATAGCCCAAAATTTACGGTATTAACAGGAATCACAAAAACAAGTTTGTTTTTTTGTTTTCAAATATTGGATCAATGTGAAGCATGTAAACACCTTTAACTAAATTATTCCCACCTGGTCCAGCTATCTAAATAATGTGTACGTGTAAACATGTAAACGGGACGGGGTCCCTGCTTTGAACCAACTTGCCCACAGTGTCCATCTTCTGATAGTTACTTCCAGCAGGATAACACACCATGTCACAAAGCTCAAATCATCTGAACATGACAATGACTTCAATGTACTCGAGTGTGGAATAAAGTGGCCGGTAAGTGTATCTAAATGAACTAAAACTTAATCATTAATGTGTCACAAAAATAATAAGACAACTACTTACTTCTGTTTTACAAATGCTTGTCTTATGTTTCACTGATGTCTAACTGATGCATCAATGACGTATTTATAGCTTATAATGATATATTAATTATTAATAATGCATTATAGATGATGACTTAAGAATTTACTACAGCTTAACTAATATGCCAACATAGCATCTATAACTGTTTTCAGATGACTGGGGAAGTATTTATTGATGCTTAAGTAATGCTTCAGAGCTGTAGTGTACATAAAGTGTTACCAATATAAAATCCAAATCCTTTTAATCAAATGATTCTTTTCTTTTGATTATCTATTAAAGCAGCCTAATTATGAGTGAAATCTGAACTTCATGCTGTGCCTTGATCAGAAATTCCACTTTAACCTTTCATTGTGCTTGCAACCCAAAAGCATAAAAAAATCCTTTGATAATCTGCCACACAGCTAACACCAGGAGCAGGTCCCTCCAGTCACCTATTTAAATGCTCCAGGGACTTCAAATGGCCATGAAAATGGTTGAATAATTGAAGGCAAATACTGGCCAGCCTGTAGTCTACAGCAGGTCCTGAGTGCCAGGAAGTGGTGAGCGCCATGTGCTGAGTTTGTGCAGTCAGACTACACTGTCAAATAAGCAATAATGTGTCCCTGGACTCCTGATTCATCTGACCACAGCAGACTACATGGTGGCAGACTATTGAGTGAGACTTGTGAGGATCTCAGTTTCACTGAAAAGAAGAAATAAAAATAGGCTTCAGGTTTTCCCTTTCACCTTGAAATGTTAAATTGTTGTTCTAATAATCCACATTTGAGCATCTATCGAGCTTAATGTATGTACATCTTAATGTGTGTTTTATCTTTGATGTTGTTTATGCTGCAAATGAAAGGTGATTTTTTTTTTTTACTTTGCATTAAGATAAAATACATTTAAATTCCTTAAGCTGTTTCCAGGCAAATTACAGTGTGCAAAGTTGTGTTGTATGTTTTGATCTGTTTATTGTTGATGGGAAGACAACAGCAAATGAAAGGGTCCTTAGATCCAAAAGAAAAGGGACCAAGGTGAAAGTGGGTTTTACATATAAAAGGAAAAGACAAAAAAGGGATTGTGAAATTTATTATCAGATCCAAAACCTGTGGAATGACCTCTGGACCCCCATTTCTGATCGACCCGTGGGGAGATGAATTTTTTTAAACATAAATTACATCTAATGACGACACCATAAAAAAGAACAATAATGGAAAGCTATTCTGTATTTCATTATACTGTATTATTTGGTGCACCTGATACACGCAGTGCCTGTTTATGAGTCACCGTATTAGCAGATGCTCAGCCAAAGCATTTGCTTTGACCTTGCCATTCTCATTGGGGCATGAAATTACGGTGCTGGCACCTTGATATTACAGCTATAAATACTGTAAACTGCATATCTGGGCTACGTTTTCTATTGTCTTTCAACATAAACCTGATCGGTATTTATTTAAAGGAAAACCCATTGCTCGTCAGGTTATTTACAGCTCTATTTTCAGCAGCTCATATTCTCCAGGTATTTTTTAAGGGCAAAGAGGCGGCAAGGCTCGTACATTCAATCCCCTTCTCCAATTCTGGCACTTCTGGACTTTATGTGTCAACACCCCAGCCGGACAGCCAATTATAAATATTGCTTACTCAAATATTTTGGGTTGTAAAAGGTGAATGCCTTTTTCTGTGCCCTCCAAGGCCTGAATTATGAAGTTGCCCTTGAGTGAAAATTACTTACATTTTGAATATCGAGTTTAAAAAAAGAAGCATGGCAGGGGTCATAAATAGATGGAGGTCAATGGGTTATTAAGAAGTCGAGTGCAACTCCAAAGTGTTTCTCATGCAGAGCTGGGGCTGTGATTCTATGTGTCATTTGGTTCAGTACAACTGCTTTAAAATATCCTGCCCTAAATAATGACCACTCTCATAGAGTATTCATTTATGTATTAAAAAAGCCAACTCTGCTCTCATTTCCCTGCTTTATTGCCTTGTACTGATGACAAAGTAGGCAAGGCCTAGGCTAGGTGGCGCCGTGGAGTAATTTATAACCACATCAATCCCTTTACCTTCCAAGCAGGCCTTGGTCATTGTCATTTTTGTCCGAGAGGTGGGTCTCATAACCCCACGTACAAATAGCATCCTATTAATATCTGGATGATGAACCTTATCCTTACCCTTACCTTCATACCTGGTATGGTAATAGACCAACAGCCTACCTGTGTTCCCAGTGACCCTCGATCACTGGCCCTCCACTCAGGGTGAAATGTATTAGCATTATTTATTCAAGTCAATAACAACTGGGACGGCATAAAAAAGAAATAAGTCAAGCCATCATTTATGTGTTACTGACAGAGAATGTACTGTGCCTGTTTCACCTGCTGAATTTACCTCTGTTACACCAACGCACTGTTGTCTCCTCTTGCTCGACTTACCAGACAAACTGCACTCTGTTTGGTTATCTGTGAGCGCTAAGTGATGTCAGTGTAGGGGCCAAGGTTAAAGTGACATGTTGAAAGCCAGAAAATGTTGTTGACTTTGCCCCGAGAATTTGATTTTTTTGGTAATTATGTGTGTAACTGCTAATTGTCTGGGCTAAATGGTGGTGCCAAAATGGGGCTCAATGCTCTTTAGTTGTTACATCTGTTAATTGTGGAGGACATAGATGGCACAATTCACTTGATGAGTGTGTTGCACATTAAATTTCACTCAAACACACACAGACAAAAAAAACAAAACATCACTTGATCTTGGCAAGGGACGAGTCAGGCAAAATTGCTTAAAGGTGGCTGGAAGACATTTCAAATCCAATTTATTTCCCCTCTCTTCCTTAAAAAAGAAAAAAAAAAACTTGGTGGTCTAAATCTTGATTCATATTAAATCTAAGTGACTGAGTTTCAATATCAATGCAGTCAGTTTTATTCAACAGTGCCATAGGGAGAGCTGTTAGAAATGTAAGACTGCATAATTGCCAATTCATAAGCTGAAATTGATGGTTGAGGGGAAACAGAAAATTATATTTTTCAATGAATATTGAAATAAACCACATGCACTATAAGGATGTCTTTGGAAAAAAGCAGATCTAACCAGAGAGGCATCTTTCAGTGCAGATTAGGGCACAAATGTGAAAGGAAATAATATGCACGAGTGAGATTATTGTGTAAAGATTCTGCAACACGCAATCAAAGTAGGCCCTATTTTCCCCTTCATCAGCTGTCCAGCATAAGTACTGGCAGCAAGAGGAATCCAATTTAAATTCCACTCTACCGGGAGATGGTATTGTTTCATTTTATGTGTGCTTTGACATTTCTGGTTGTTAATATAGAATAAAATCCAGAAGTATTTACATAAATATGACATTAAACTGTATTAGAAATTAAGACTGACACATTTGCTGCTGTGGAAGTAGAAGCAGAAAGGTGAATGAGTTTCTCGGTCAAAGGGTTGAAAGGACGATGCATGTCGGGTATAAAAACACAAGGAATTGTGACAGTGGACCAGTCTGCTTCAGCCAAAGTGAGGTAGAAATTAGAAATACAACCGGAAAGTGTCATGGCTGATCTTATTTTAGAGGTAAACACGAAAAAATGTATTGAATAAAATTGAGCTCAACTTTATAGAATAAAAATACTTGACACAAATATATTTCATTCCTAATGTGACAAGGAAAAAGGTTTTAAAATCATACTGTTGCATGATGCAAAACCTCAATGAAGAGTAGTGAAACTCGTTTTCATGTAAGTCCTTATTAACAAAAAGTAAATCAACAGTTGGATCATAAATATTACTTTTTTTTTTTTATTAACAATAAAGAATTATCACATAATGCCACCACTAATTTCAAAAACAAAGTCCAATTAAGTTTACAAAATTATTTAGTTTTATAACTACCAAAGGTTAGTCCAACATTTTATCGAGTTAAAAAATTCCCTGAATGAATTCTACAACTGTTAATAGCTTTGGAAGAAAATGTAAGATTACTGTTACATGTTATTACCGTATATTGGCTGGTGAGGGCTAGCAGAGGAGGGATTTTGTATTAAGAGAGCTGAGTTTGCCATCCAGTGAAACTAGAACAAACTGGACAGTTCCCACTTGATAACCTGTTGATGCCCTGGCACTTGCTGCCCATCAGTCTACATATGTAGTTAAGGCAGAGGGCCTGAGGGACCATGAGTCAGTAGCATCAGTGTTGACACTACATGGAACTTGCTGGGTCTATCAAAAGTGGCAATGCTGTGGTAACTTTAGGCCAAGTAGTAGATCACCTCTGAGATTGGGGGTCCTTTTACTGAGCCCTTATCCACTCATCTGGGCGAAAGTACCTTGTGTTCATTTTAAATAACAAATACAAATCTTAAGACTACAATGAATGTGATGTTAGGGAATCTAAAAAAATGATTAAGCTTAAAGTTATAAAAATGTGATTTCAAAAATAATTTCAATCATCAAGTCCCATTTAAAAAATAGTTACACTTAGCACAATGCGACCCAAAAGTGGACACATCAGAAAAGTACCAAAAATAAATCTATATAGATATTGTTTTTTTTATTTCCACTGCATTTAATATTTCTGCCAATGTGAGTAATCTTAATAAGTATAAAACTATATCTTATATTAAGAATTTTAACTGTTTATTTGCCAGTTTGCATATATGGTAGTATTTGCATAGAAAACAAACAAAAAATACTTTGACTTATTTAATTTTTTGTGCTGAGCCACCTTAAAAAAGGTCACATTTAATCAACTGCTTCCCAAAAGTGGACAATACTTGGCACAGTCTGGGAAAACTTTGTGACCTTCAACAAAAACTGAATGTAGTGCATTTTTATTTCTTTTTGCTGTGTCAGCTTAAGGGAAGAAAAAGAACAAAAAAACTGTTCATGGTTTTTGTTTGGGACACTGCTGGAGATTTTTATAAACTCAAATGAAGCTTGACCACAAAGTTTCAGGGGCTATATGATCAAAACTTCAAGTCATAATGGCTTTAAATGTGACATTTTTTTTGGCCTAGATGGGCTAAATGTGATTATTAAGGCATTATAAGCCTGTTATAACACATGAATTTTGGATTCAAAACAAAAAAAATAAATAGAACTTTAGAAAAGAAAACATTTTTAAGAATTGACATGTCTTTTGTTTTTATCTGTGACAAATAACTATTATAACAAAAACCTGTCAGTCTCTAAATGGCACCAATATAATCTGAGGGTTAAATATTAATCCACAATGTCTTGGTTTAATGCGACTTTACCACACAATTATGGATCTATCTGTTGAATTACGAAAACAAGGTTGTGAAGATTATCAATACTTTTATACTTTTTCATATAAAAGTTTTAAATTGATACTTTTTCAGTTTTTAAAGACACTGAGGGCATCAAACAGTGTGCACAATTGAAAAAGAATTATAGGTGTGTATTTCTGGACATATTGTTTAAGCCAAAAGGAGGGATCAAGGTCCATGCAGCACAATAAAGTGGCAACATATTGGTATTAAAATGAATTTTGGCAGTTTAAACAGTTTCATTTTTATTTGATTTTCATTAGCGTTTTGAAACAAATAAGATTCTGGTATTGTAAGAACCTTGGTGCAGATTTCCACTCCAACATACTCTATGTTTAGTGTTTTGGTGCTTTATACTCTCTTACCTTTACTCTATCTCTCCTTGAGATTTGTGTTCTTATGCATATCATGGGTTTGTGTTTAGATCTACAGTGAAATCAACTTTCAAAAATAAATCTGCTTTAACGTGTCATACATATTTCATAGACTTTCAAGTGCAATAATAGCAAACCATTCTGGATAGTGGAGCTCAATGGAGTTTCCAACAAAGGCAGAAAGTAAAATGTGTCTGTTATTACATCATTTGTTATTGATGAGGCCTTATCACATTTTTCAGTTAACCAGCAGGAGATTACAAACATGCCTTACTCGTCAATAATGAGACACAAAGAAAGAAATTTCAAAAGATATCAAGAGTCATTAGAGACACATGAGATGTATACAGTAGCAGCCGGCAACCATGGATTTGGTTTCAGGTTACCTTTTAGGCTCACTTTTCACTGCTTGGCTACCCTAATGCTGGCGGCAAGGTCCCCAAGCACTGCAGAGTTATAGTTCTTTTAGTTCACAACTGCTTTTCAAAATCTAAAAAAAAAACTCACCACAAAAAGTTTATCTGAGGTAAAGCCACAAGCTCTCAGAGTGCACATTGTTGCCGCTGGGCCATAGGCTGACTGTAGGAAGTACATAACATAACAGTGCACATTTCCACCTCCACATAATATTGAACCGCCTTAAATGAGTTTAGAGTAATAAAGCTTTTTGCAAAGTTTACTGCACAAAACAATATTCTGCCATGTGTCAAAAATAATTTCAATGAATAGCAAGGAAACTGAAGAGCCAGCAAACATTCCCCACACCCCTGCTTAGAAAAACTCCCTCTGTCATGCCTCAAATTTACTACAACAGTTAAATTAAGTAAAAGGGTTAAAATGCTGGAAGGCAATATTGATAATTCCATTGAAAATGCAGAGGGAGGTTGTCAATATTAATTTTCCTGAACCCAAAGGAGCATCCCAACTGGTGTGTCATTTATTCATCAGGCCTGAATCATGCACTCTGAAGCCAAATCGACCTCTAGTAGACCCCCCAGGGCAAAGAGCTACAGCTGTCACCTTTGACCTCAATAGACTAATCTTACAAAAAAAAAAAAAAAAGAAAAGAAAAAGAGGCAGTGAGTGCATCTCTTTTCAGCTACATTTTGTACACACATATGGGTAATAATTGTAATAATATTTTCTGGTGAATAAACATTCCTTTGGAAGGCTTTCTGCATTAAATTCATCCTAAGTAAATTAGAAAATCACAGGTCAGCAAATGATATGCTATATGATTAGTAGGGCACAATGGGGGAGCTCAATTATAGAAAAAAATACATTTTAAGTTATTTTGATTGACATTGAGAACAGGATTATTAAGCACGATAAGTGATTAATTTCAAACCACATAAGTGCACAATTTTTGAACAAATGAATCATTAAATCTTCAGGAGTAGGAAAAGCTGTGTAACAAATTCTGCACATTATTGTGTATAAAACCTAATAGTCTGCTAAAAAAAACTGTTAAAATCTTTTGACATTTTGTATACCTTTTTACTGAGCTGCATGCTTGACTAAACAATTTTCATTACAATCAAAAAATTCACATTCATCACTTTTTCATTTCACAGGTTATTTGACATACCTGTAAAGACTCAGGTGGTTAAAGTTGTTACGAGGGTGGAGTTTTGTATTTTTCATTGTATTCAATTTTCTATGTTTTTATTTATTTATTTTATTTTATTTCTTTGTTTTTATGTAAAGCACTTTGTGCTACAAGACATTCTATGAAAAGTGCTATACAAATAAAGTTTGATTGATTGATTGATTGATTGATTAAAGATATGATCATGACTTTGTATCATAAAAATAGTGGAGGAGGAGACAGTGCCTTGGGCATAAGTGCCAGTTAGTCTCAATCAGAACAATGCCAAATAGGAAAAAACTTGGCTTGAATGTTCACCCATAAGAGGTGACCGTGCCCTTTAGCTTCCACTACCATCTTTCTTTACCATCAACAGAGCCCTTTAGAAATTAGTTTAAAGGGATACGCCAACATTTTTTTGTTTTCGTGTCTTGCCTCACTCCTGAGTCCATGACAAGTGGATAGACACCATTCTTTCGACTATGCGTGTGTGGCACCCCTAAAATGGGGTAACCACAATTAAGATTTATATTATTTCATAGTGAGCACTGCAACTATTGTGTTAATATTTATTTATGTTTTCAGAAGAGTTTTTTGGGTACTAAGCTGAAACATTTTGTTAAAAGTAAGGGGGGGAACATTTGTGCTCTAACTAGTTGCTCTGGGGAGAGTTAAATGGGTGGCGCCTCCCCTCCTCTCTTCAGAGACAATCTGGAAAGACATCAAGACAGACTGTTTCCCACTCCTCTGTTTTACCTGCTTTAAACAGGTCAGTAAACGGTCAATGTATCTCAGAATTTAAAACTATATAAACAGGCAGTAGTAACGTGAATGTTTATGTAGAGTTTGTGTCAAACTTTATAAGTTATTTTCATTCAAACAGCGTTAATAAGTTATGAGATTTTACCGCGTGGTCAGTTACACTAGTTAACGTGGGGATAAGTGGAAATAGGGCTCCTGTACACATCGTTTGTTTATTTGTTGTTTATATTGTTACTGTTGATACTGAAATATGCATTTAAGAAAGAAAGTAACACAAGCACTTTGTAATTCATACATTTCAAGGCTCTTTTACAGAGGCAAAGTAGGTAGTCTGTTTCATGAGCAGAGGTATTATACACTGTAAAATTACACTGTTAAATATAGCTTATCCAGTTTAAACTGAGTTAAAGGAAACGTAATGTATTTACAAAAAAAGGGGTTTATTGATATAAATGATAGAGAAATGTGTTGATTAGGATACAGAAAGTGATAGAGAACTGTGTACTGAGATTTATTGAGTTATTAATGTGATTAATGTGACTTATGGAAAGAACTTGAACTGGAAACATGGACTGAACTACTTGAAAATGGAATGGAAAGAGATACACATTGTGCTTATGTGAACATTAAAAAAAAGTTGTGTATTAAATCATACAGAGACAATCTGGAAAGACATCAAGACAGACTGTTTCTCACTCCTCTGTTTTACCTGCTTTATACAGGTCTTATATTTGTTACTCGCGGTCTCTCATCCCTGGGACCCGTAACACGTGCAGTAACAAGGAAGAGCCAAGCAGAACTTGCCCACCGGGAATTAGCTTAACTAGCATTAGCCTGCCTCTGCCTACAGTCATCAGATAAACTCTTGAGCTGCACTAAATGGTCTTGTGAGATTGTTGTGACTCATCTTTTTTACCATGTTATGTCTTCTACTTTTAGACTAAGATTAGGACTTTGTGTAATTTTCAAAAGAAAAACATACAAAACTAAACAGCAAGGTGCATGGAGAAACCACCGCAGACATGCTTTACGCTATCTTGCTAGTGGACTTGCTAGTATGTTTCGGGTCATTGTCAAGCAAGAAAATTGGAAAAAGTCATTGAATTTGATAATATTTTACAGAAAGTCAAGAAATATAATGTTCAAAAAAATAGCAGTGTTGACTTCTTTATTTACAAACTTAAAAATGTTGTGTATAAACTAAGAATTGCTTGATGATTCAAATTTCCTGAGAATCATAAACTAATATTGAGTTGTATAACAACGGTTTCTGATAACTGCTTCACATCTGTGATGCATGGAGCCTACCAACTTCTGGCACCGATCAACAGGTACTGAAGCCCAGGACAATTGTACTACGTTCCACAATTGCTCTGCATTTCTTGGTTTTGCCTCATGAACAGCATTTTTTATGTCAGCCCACAAGTTTTCTATGGGATTAAGGTCCGGGGATTGTGCTGGCCGCTCCATTACTTGAATTTTGTTTGTCTGGAACCATGATTTTGCTCGCTTGCTGGTGTGTTTGGGGTCATTGTCTTGCTGAAACACCCATTTCAAGGGCATTTCCTCTTCAGCATATGGCTTGAATTCAGTGTTTTTAGGTCGTCTGACAAACTGTCTGTGGCCCTCAGACCCAAAAAGAACAATCTTACTCTCATCAGTTCACAAAATATTGCTCCATTTCTTTTTAGGTCAGTCAGTGTGTTCTTTGACAAATTGTAACGGCTTCAGCACGTCTTTTTTTTAACAATGGGACTTTGCGGGGGCTTCTTGCTGGTAGCTTGGCTTCACATAGACGACGTCTGATTGTTACAGTACTCACAGGCAACCTTGGATCTTCTTTGATCCTCCTGGAGCTGATCATTGGCTGAGCCTTTGCCATTTTGGTTATCCTCCGATCTGTTCAAATAGTCGTTTTTCTTTGTCTTCCTCGCCTTTCTGGTTTTAGCTGCCACTTTAAAGCATTTGATATCATTTTAGCTGAACAGCCCATCATTTTCTGAACTTCTTTATAGGTTTTCCTCTCTTTTATTAACTTCTTAATCAAAGAACACTCTTCTTCTGAACAACGTCTTGAACGACCCATTTTCTCTGTTTTTCAAGGTCAAATGCACAGCCAGAATATATAGCATCAGTTGCCTTGATCCTTAAATAAGGGCCACCTGTTTAACACCTATTTTTTTCACACAATCAGTTACCTCACTAATTGAACTCAGCTCTACTATTTTTTTGAACACACCCCTTTCAGTTAATGATTCAGTTTCACAGAATTAGCAGCATGCACATCATGCCTGTTGGGTCTGTTGGTTTTCTATACCTTTACTAAACCTTCTAGAAACTTACTTGCAGTGTAGACGTTGAAATTCGAACAAAAACAGTGATTTATCTTGCTAGTGATGTGGAACTGCTATTATTTTGAACACAACTGTATATATATATATATATATATACGTATATATATATACATATATACACACAAATACATATATACATATACATAAATGTATGTATGTATGTATATATATATATACACACATTTATATATATATATACATATATACACATATACATATATATATATACACATATATATATGTATATGTGTATATTTATGTATATATACAGTTGTGTTCAAAATAATAGCAGTTCCACATCACTAGCAAGATAAATCACTGTATATACACTATATATATATATATATATATATATATATATATATATATATATATATATATATATATGTATGTATGTATGTATGTATGTGTATATATATATATATATATATATATATATATATATATATATATATATATATATATATATATATATATATATATTTATATATATATATATATATATATATACACTATATATATATATATATATATATATATATATATATATATATATATATGGTGCTGTGAAAAACAATTTGCCCCCTTCCTGATTTCTAATTTTTTGCATATTTGCCACACTGAAATGTTCCAGATCATCACACAAATTTTGGTAGATAACCTGAGTAAAGATAACCTGAGTGAATACAAAATGCAGATAAGAAATCAGGAAGGGGGCAAATACTTTTTCACGGCACTTCATATGTATATATATATATATATATATGTATATGTATATATATATATATATATATATATATATATATATATATATATATATATATATATATATATATGCATATATATATATATATATATATATATATATATATATATATATATATATATATATATATATATATATATATATATATATATATATATATATATATATATATATGTATATATATATATGTGTATATATATATATATATATATATATATATATATATATATATATATGTATGTATGTATGTATGTATGTATGTGTGTATATATATATGTATATAAAGAGAGAGAGAGAGAGAGAGATAGATATACACACATATATACATTCTACTTAAAGCCTTTGTGCCAATTATTCAATTGCACATGCTTCACCATTATCCATATTTTGTCCCATACACAATCATGATAAAATCCTACTCTCACCTTTTTTCTTCAGAAAGGCTTTTCTTGTTGCCAAGGGACTCTGGCTTACTTTTGGGTTCTGAAGGAATTTCACAGCAGTAGTAATCTGAAAGAAAACATATGTGATTTAATTCTTCATAATAAGATCATACAGGAGGAAGAAGGTTGGCAGGAAATTGAAGCTTTTAACTCTGCAAACAACAGTCTAGGCCTTTAAGAAAAACGTTTGTTATAGGTAAAAAAAAAAAATCTAAATGGATTCCAGTTAATAGTTGCTTCTCAGCCCCCACACCCAGTCGTGAAGGGAAAGACCACCTGACCACTTTCCAGCTAAATGTGGGGAATGACCAAATCAGCAGTTATAAAATTAGCCCATCAAGAGTGCTGGACAAATGGGGTATGGAGCTTAATTTGCTATTACCCTCTTAAAGACAAACTTCCATTCTTAAGTGCACAGTGGAGGAAAATCTATACTTAATGCAGAGGTGGTCATTTGTATCTAATAACTTGAGAATCCTAGGCTGAAAACTTCTGTAATTCTTCCAGTTAAAAACCTGCCATGATCAAATCACCCAGCCTGGATGTTATAATGACTTGAAACGTTAATGCACTAGAACATTAAATAGCATCAGAACATCAGTAGTTTTAAGTGCAGTACAGCGTCCATCGATTCTATTATGTTTTCCTTCGAGATGCACCTTAATTTTCCACCCCAGTATGCATTTCCAAGAATCAGAGGGAGGAAAAAAAAAACTTCCTCAAATGGCATTAAAACGTAAATTTGGAGTGGGCGCCATGAAGTGGCGCCTCCTAAAATAGATAAATATGTAAGAACAGGGCGAAAGGGGAAACACACTGGAGGGGAGGTTTAGATGACTTATTATCGCACCTGTGGTCCCTGTGATTGAATTGTAAAAGTCATCCCTCTAATAGGTTGAAAGGTTTTGATTACTCTTCTTTTCTTTTAGTGTTGAAAGACACAAAGTGATTGAGCGGCCTGCCAGTGGTAATTCATTTTGGGTAATGCATTGCATATACTATGAACCTGGTCCAATCCAAAAGAATTGCAGTTTAAACTTGTCTGAGGGGAAGGCGTGGCAGGGAAAATGCAAAAACAGCTGGATTTCAGTGACAAACACACAATGCAGTAGAGGATCACACAAGCTACTTTATGCCACTTGTGTATATATATATCTATCTTTTCTTTAGGAGACAATGAGTAAGCTTAGAGGCAACTCAATAATGCTCATTTTAAAGAAATTCAAGCATGATGGCCAGTTGGACTACTAAGAGGTATTTGAATATTAAACAGTAAGGATGTAACAACAGATATAGACAATTTAAATTGATCTGAGAAGTATATACCTAGTAACATAACTTGATTGGACAATTAAACCTTGTCACCCAGCCCTGGATTATTAGTTTATGAAATGCGTAACTTTGCATCATGCAGGTCTTCCATTTGGGTCAAATATTGTGAACAATCTACAATGTAGCTGTTCATCACTGGCAGGAGCAGTTGCACTAGAGTAGCTGTAACTCTGATATAGTTTCTCTTCAAACGCCTCTAATGCTCTGACATAGACCAGCACAGCGAACAAACAGTATCCTGCATACTTTAAACTATTTAAAGGAGAAAAAGTTGAATCCCAGATGAACACTGGATGACACACTGTGGATGTGCAGGTTGAGTATCTATACCAACAAAGTCACGTGTGATCTCTGTTGACCTGGACTATATATTCTGGTATCATCAGAAGATCTGTTCCTGTACAATCTACTCGCGAGACCACATGATTCTGAGCGAAAGAAAGCTCTGGCGGTCATTCAGGATTCACAGAACCGTAGTTACAGACATAACCTTTTGTTCTATTTCATCCTTCCTGACTGCCAGAGGCAGTGCTTCAGAGCACTGGATGACATATACCAACATAGTTGCGAGGAATCACAATATACCCACCTCGTTGTATTGAAGCCGGAGGAGGTGTCAAAACAATCCCCAACAGTGGATGAGGTTTGGGAATGTTAACTCTGTAGAATCTGGAGAAGGTGCTTGGCGATGCCCAAAAGGCCGCAACGCAGATTGCCTCCAGGAGAATGCCTCAAAGGGCTGCGCATGATGTGGCGATAACCTGTGTTGAATGGCATTGCACACCAGCTGGCAAGGTGCGACCAGCTGCCCGATATGCATGGTTCATCACATCTACAATCCAATGGGAAAACCGCTGTTTAGGGATAGTGAGGCCTTTATTCGACCACTGTTACACACAAATAATTGTTCTGATCTACGCATACCTGCTGTACTGTCCACATATGCTCTTGGGCATGTACTGGACAAAGCAGTGTCGACCTGTTGACACCCCCGTCAGCTGGGCATTCCAAACGTGCCAACTCTATTGACTGGTTCAGGTTTGACTTCGACGCAACCTTAGGCACAAATGCTTTAATAGGCCACAAGGCAACCCCAGAGTCATCTGGTGCCCATCTCAGACACTCAGGAGCTATAGACAAAGTGTGGAGTTCAACACGCTTCGCTGTGGTGATGGCACACCACAGGAGGAAGGAAGTCTTTGCATCCAATCACTTTGGCTCTGCAGCTGCTAAGGGCTTGAATGGAGGCAGACAGAGATGATCCAGTACAAGGGGCAGGTCTCAGGCCGGTACTTTTGGGGCTCGCACAGAACGGAGCCTCATAGTCCCCTTCGGGAAAAGGGTCACCAATCTATGGCAACCAACTATGTTGCTGTCAACTAAACCATGTCGAAAGGAAATAGACACTACATTCACCCTCAGGGTAGAGGGGGAACGACTTGTATCCAAAAGGGATTGCAAAAACTGCAGAATGAGTGGCACAGAGCAGCACTCAGCATTTTCATTCCTGTCTGCACACCAAGATGAGAATAGCTTCTATCTATTCTCATACTGAATGCAGGTAGAAGGAGCCCTGGCATGTAACACTGTTGTGCAGACAGACATAGAGCACTCAGTCAGTAATGGGCAGACCCACAGTTGAAGATGATGAGGGTTGGGGTGCCAAATCTGATCCTCATTTGGGACAGCAGATCCTTCCTGTCTGGAAGGTGTCATGGTAGGCTGTGACAGAGTCTGGGCAGAAGTGGAAACCAAGGCCTTCCTGGCCAAAAAGGGGCTACAAGGAGCAACGGGTGGCCCTCCTGGAAAATCCTCAGCAGTACTGCCTGAAGGGGGGGTAGGGGAGGAAACGCATAAAGGAGGCACCTTGGCCAATTGTGTGCCAAGGCATCCGGCTCCAGGGGGCTGGTTTCTTCCCTTAGAGAAAACCATAGTGGGCAATGCATTGTCACCTTCGAGGCAAACAGGTCTACCTGTGCCATGCCAAAGAGACTCCAGATGTTCAGCACCATGTCTGGGTTAAGACGCCACTCCCCTGGAGAGGGCTTGCCCCAAGACAAGGAGTCTGCTATTTGGCTCTGCTCTCCAGGTAGATGCATTGCCCTCAGGCTGGCGAGGCGAAGGACAGCTCAAGTTAAGAGTTTCTGGGCCACCCAAAGCAGACTTGCAGAATAGGCGCTGAAAATGATAGTTTCGAAAAACAAACCGAAGGAATCATCTGTGAAGAGGAAATACTCATGAAAGTAAGCATCTTTCAGACTGAAAAAATGCGAATCATTTGCCCCTTTCGACAACACACAGTACCTCTGCAGTGCTTAGCATGTCAAAGGGCATGAACTTTAGAAACTTGTTGAGGCCCCGTAGATTGAGGACAGGGCGTAGACACCATCCTTCTTCGTCATAAGAAAGTAGGTAGAGTAGTACCCCCTTGGTTGAGCCAAGGGGTCTACATGTTGGATGCACCCTTGACCAGGGGGGCGGGAAGCTCTTGGTCCAGAGCTAGTGCTTTTGCCAGGTCCCTTACCTGGGTCATTTTGACCCAGCAGGAGGCTGGGGACCAGTGTCAGAAGTGTAGTCTGTAACCCTGGGTAAAGGTGGAAACCACCCAAGGGTCTGGTGTTAAAGCAGCCCAGTGATTGAGCTGCTGCTGGGAAAAGCAGCCTCAGTACCTGGACCCTCAGCCCGTAGGAGGTCTGAAGTGGCGGTGGCATATGTTTTGGGTCAGAGTGTACTTGGATAGCAAGCGATTGGGGGCCCAAGAGGTCTGAACAAACTGACAATTGGGGCGCTGTGATGGGCGCTGCAGTCCTTGATAACCCCGGTGTTAGCTGGTGACTGAAAATGGCGCTGAGGAGGGGCTTGGAGCACTCCGAAGCCGATGTTGGTGAGGCATGTACTTTTATAGTCCAGACAGCTGTTGTCTGGTTTGTCCAGCCTAGATTGTCCACTCCAGAGCCTCTAGAGTGGCTGGTCCAAAGAGTTCTCCAGGCTCCGCAGGAACACTGCAGAGCGTCTTCCTACTTGCCTCTGTAAGGGGAGACTGCGCCAGCCAGACCTGGTGGCGAGCCTGCATGATTGTGGACATCACTCGTCCTAGCTTTCTTGGCATCAGTTCAAAAGCCTGCAGGGATACATCACGGAGACTGTGCACTGATTCATTGAGTGACGCATCCTGTAGGGAGGCTGAAAGGCAAACATTAGATGAGACATCAAGTTTCCTATGTGGCCCATGCGAGCAGCTGCATCATAGGTTTTAGAAAAAAGATCATCCGTCACCGTGCACTGAGGATGGGAACACCTTGTGTCCTGCCTAAGGGCCTCATCAGGTTGCATAATAAGGGCTGCAATGTTCTGCTCTATAGCCAACATGTGACCCAACCCATATTTAGCTGTGTCTTGCATTGCTGCAAGGGCTCGGCCATCAGGTGTAGCATGTGAAAGTGCCTTTGAATCTCTCCAGCAGGCATGCAACTCTTTCAGGTATTCTCCTGAGGGAGGCACTGTTAAGGTTGCGGGTGCAGAGCCGCGCTGCAAAAAAGGCACTAGCTGCAGGCTGCACTGTCTGGGGAGGGTCCAGTTGTAGGTGCACCAGGGCCATATGAATGATAGACCCTATGGATGTATCCTCAGAGCCATGTTCCGAACAGTGGGTTGAGGAATGGGAGCCTGACCTTGAAGCATGGATCACGTCAGGGGTGACAGAAACCTCCCCAAACTCTCCAAACTCTGTGGCAGAGGCTGCCATAGATAGAATGTCTTCTTCTGGAAACACAATGGCCTCAGAGGAAGCTGGCACAGCCACCTTACCTCAGTTTGGTTCAGTCTGAAGGAAAAGAAAGGCAGCCACCTGCTGAGCTGATGCCAATTGAGGGGGAGATAACTGTCATGCCGAATTATCACCACACAAAATTTGTTCCACCTCTGCTAATCTAGCAGCCCTACAGCCCTTAGCATGTAGCTGCAGTTCATGCAGGGATCCTCAGACAGAGCTTCCCTCAGATGCTCGAGACCCAAGCAGGAGGGACAGAGGTCATGGCTATCTTCAGGCTGCATAGGAGCCAAACAGGACCTACAGCAGTGACCACCCAGCATGATGGCAGTTATTAGCACCAACAGTAGACAATAACAGCTGGGAGAGGGGACGAGTGAACACTGTCTTCACCAGCAAGTTACCAAGGCAAATACACCACTAATAGGAGAATAGTAGCCGAATATAGTACACTCGTATGGGGAGCGGGGAGCGCAGACGCTGCCGTCACCAGAGAAAGTTACCTTAATAAATCAGGTACAACCACTGATATATACTGAGGTGGCATTCAGCCAAAAAAAAAAAAAAACACACTATTGCCACCTATCAAAATCCAATAAGGTACACCCCCTATGCTACGGAGGGAGCGAAAACACTGCGGTGTAGCTGGGTCACAATAGAACCATACACCTATGCTACAAAGGGAGCAAAAACACCACTGTGTAGTCGGTTTGGAAGAGCCGTGCACACCTATGCTACGGAGGAGCAAAAATGCTGCCGTGTAGCCGGGTAATCATCACCCTGAACACTCACCAGCTCACGCTTTAAACACTTAATGTAGAACGAAAAGGCCTCCTACGTCAGGAGAGGGGGTACACTAACTGCCTTCACCGACAAGTGGTCTATATCAAAGTCAAATTAAACACAGCCCTCAGCAATGAGTGCTGTCCGTGGTTACTCTGGTTAGCTTTAGCAAATGAAGGTAAGCAAAGCTTATCAAAAACAGGAGTAATTAAAGCAAGAAGTTATCAATTCGGCAAAAAACAACTGAAAGTTATCCAAATGATGAGTGCTATTATTTAAGACAGCACGGGTGCAACTGCATTGCTACTCTAACCATGAGGCAAGCTAAGAGTTAGCTCAAGTTACCACACTGTTGCCAACAAAACACTGACAGAATTAGTATATAATGCTGGCCGTATGGTAATAAACGCTGCCTTCAGCATCAATGAATGGGGTATTCACAATTTGGAAGCAACCAACCACAAGGATTTTGATTCGAAGGGAAAAGCCGAAAGAGGCTGAGCTCTCGCAGCCCTTGGTGGGTGACTGAACAGCCACAGCTCCGATCAATGATCACAGGGCTTCCTGCGAGGAGCTCCAATGTAACTTGACTACCCAACACCCGCAAGCAAGAAGATGTGAGGGAATAGATCCTCTGATGACACTGAAATAAATAGTTTGGGTAGACAGGGGTCACACGTGACTTTGTTGGTATAGATACTCAACCTGCACATGCGCGATGAGTCATCCAGTGCTTTGAAGCACCGCCTCTGGCAGTCAGGAAGGATGAAATAGAATTATATTTTATGTTTACAAAACTAACTTAACTAAAACACATTTTTTAGACAAAATGTCCCTCATTTTAGTCTTTGACAGCATTGTAAACTGGCTGACACATCTTTTATTGCCCAACGCTCATCAAAGCGGCAACTGGAAAGGACTCATATTCAAGAATCTGAATCTGAACCCAGTCCAGTTGTCCCTTTGAACAGCATAACCATGACCTGGACGGCTGAAAACCTACACAGACATATTTTTTATTGCCTGTTTCTTTTTGGATGGACCTATCAAAGGGAGAAGTCAAACCTGTTTTTTCATTCTTAGGATGAATTTATTTAGAGCTTTTCAGATGAACTTGCCTTAAGTTTTTATCTGAAACATAAATAAACCCTGCACAACTGTTTTTTACTCATCTGCTGACTGTGCATAGCTGGTTTAATTGCCACTCATGAAAGGCACGCTGATCTATTCATACAAAAATACTGTATTATATTGCGTCACTTTGAGAGAACACTATTATGTTGATTGTATGGGAGAAATTCGCCAGTTTTTTGATTAAATATGAATTATTTTGTTGGTTATTATGGAATTCAATAAAAGAAAGCAGAGAGAAAGAGAACTGCTGTTTGTCATTTGTTTTCTGACTTTAAGGCTTACCTGAGTGAAAGATAATCCATTTCTTCACCTCTGTCTGTCTGATAACCAAAATCTCACACAGATCCATCTGCTGCTGCTTGAATTATGCCGTGAATGTGCTACTATTACAAGCAGGAGCCGATCAGCATTTTCTTTTGAAAGAGGCAAGTGTGCCCATGAAACATTAATAGACCTATAGTATGGAGGAAGCAAAATTTGTGTGCACACATATATGAAAAAGAATGTGTTTACCTTCTCTACAACAAAGTATGTTTGGACAAGTAATATCAAAAAGTTTGAGTAAAAAGCATATGAATATCCTTATTTTTTAATGTTATGAAATTCACTTCTTTTGACCCATGGGGTTTTGCCGAGTTCACATGTACAAAATCACAAAAATCTATAACTACCACTAAAATTAAAGTTAAACAAAAATAAGGATTTATATAGAATAGAATCAAAATTTGAATAATAAAACAGCACTACAAAGTAGTTACAAGTAATTAGAGCTGCATAAATAATAAAATTTTAATCGTGATCACGATTTTGGCTGCCACGATTAAATTAACCTGATCGTCTGCGATATTTACATTTAAACTGCAGGGTCTGCTGCGTATCTAATCAAGCACTTTCTCAACCATTAGTCAGCCAACCACCAGGGGGCGAACACATGGTAAAGGCTTCACTGAGCTGCCTAAATAGTAAGCGACATTATAACAAACCTTGCAGTGGCAGCCTCAAGTCACTCCGACTCGGTGGACTGATGAGAGTTAGTCATGTTGAAAGAAGAAAGTACAGCAGCTGAAAAACGGTCAAAACACTGGACAAGAAATATGTGATCCCCTCACGCAATTATTTCTCCAGAGTGGCATTACCTACACCAGGCATCAGAACCCACAGCTCCGGGGCCACATGTAGCTCTATAGTCTGAGTAGGTCCATTATGTCTATGTAGATAATATCTTAATACTGTCTTGTTTTTTTTCGTAAGATCAGCTGAAAAGGACACGTCACACTAACATCAGGTGACAGTTCTGAGATCTCGGTCGAAACCTGTAAGGGTATGAACTAAAAAACCTTCTTGTCTGTTAAAAAAAAAAAAAAGTATAAGCACACGTGGCTCTTTTGAGCTCTAATTTATCAATGTTTAAATGCCCATTTTAGCACTATCTGCAAACAATGTGCATTTTTTTTAATCAAATGATTGTTTCTTCGTTTTCTACATCTTGTAAACTTTCATGTGCTTCATGTATGCGCCTTCCATGACCTCTGTGTGACCTGCAGCACCTTGGAGGGAGAGCAGGACACTGCTGCACCTTCAGCTGTGAGCTCACCTGTAACATCATTTCAAACATTTTATGCAGCTAATCCAGCTGATGTTTTGATAAACTCTCTTACTTTTAAAACATCAGCTGCTGCTGTGAAGGGATGGAGAGTGAAACTTTTTAAAATGGAGGTGTGTCGGTAATAAAGCTTCATAAAAGACGAAAGAAACGGGGAGATGATAAATTCAGAGGAATTGTGACCTCGTTTTTGAAGTGGGGGGATTTTTACACAAAGATATCAGAAGACTGTTTTTTTATTACCATGTGTGCTATGTGATAGCTGTCAGCTAAGTTTAAAAATGTCAGGGAAAGACCCATCTTCCCACCTGATGATGTCAAATAAATATTTATGATTTCCCCACTGCAAGTAAAACGTGATCCTGTGGAAAAAAACTGAGTAACAACAAAGACAATAATAACAGTAATATTAATTGACTCTTATTTTTGTTGAAGAGCTCTATTATCAAAGTAAACACACCATTGTTGTCATTTTAGTGCTAAATTAATTTATGCAATATAATATGGTATAACAATAATGCCAAGTTAAAGCAACAAAAAAACAAAAACTGTTCACATTGTGTTTATTTAGAGGTAGTGCAATAAAAATATAGATGTTTTCCCTAACATGATGAATAATCGGGATAACAATATTGATCAAAATAATCCTGATTATCATTTTGGCCATAATTGTGCAGCCCTACAAGTAATACAAAATGTCAAAACTAAATAGAAATAAAATCAAATAAAAAAAATCCAAAACAATTCAAACCTTGCTGGCCCAAAATAAGCAGACAAATGTAAGATTTTTTTTAAATTAGATGCAATGATCTCTTATTTCGTTGTATTAATTATGTCTTGTTTCTTGAGTTTTTATAACGCAAGATTGGCCAGTCATTTCCAGTTAAAAATTTGCATTTACCAAGCTTTAAATTAAGTTGCTGAAAAAGCACTCATCAGTCAGCGCATTTACATCTTTTAATGGAGTGCTGGTTGTCCTTGTTTACATGCAGAGTGGGTGAATCAATTTGTTACTGGGAGTATGTAAGATATTATGACCATTTGAGCTAGTTATTATGTGGAAAACAAAAACAGTTTACAATCTGTTTCAACATTTCTTTAATCTTATAAGTCCATGAAAAATATACTGTGGCACCCTGACCATCAGTATCCTCAGCTGCCTTGACCTTAGTTCTGTTTGGCCACAAAAACTACAAAACTAAAAAGTGGGGGAATCTTGGCAGACAATAAAGTTAATTATATTTATGTTTTCACATTTTTGAGTCGTAAAAGTAGGTAATATGAGATTGGTTATGTTTCTCTATTTGCAACCTGTCCTGGGATTATATACATAGCAATTTGAGAGAGAGGAGACTGCAACCTGAATGGGAGCAGTAAATAGTTACATTGACTGCACTCACTTGAGGAGTGTTTAAACAAATTGTCAGCCAAAGACAGGTCTGGAAATCAGTCATGCCCCCCTAATTTTCGAGAGGAACAAATCGGATCAAAAAGTAGCCTGAGTTTGACTATGAGAAATTGGATTTTATGCAAATTTCAGTTGTACCAACAAATTCATTTGCATTATTAAATCCAGTTTTAGTCAGACTAAGCCAGTTATTTTACTCCTCCTACACTGTATGTAAATATGTTTTACTTGCAACGATAAAACCTCAGAATTTAAGTGATTAAAGAAAAAGAATCTTACTCCAGTATATATTTCAATCTTTTAAAAGACTGGAAAAGGGGCAAAAAAACATGTATTGTGATATATATTATTGTGAGCTGAATGTATCTTAACATTACTATCAAACAGCAAATTTGATCAGAATAACCAGATCCATCCTGGGAGAATTTCCCACAATTTATTTAGATACTAATCTGCCATACCACCATGACGCTACCGTGACCTTGATGTACACAAGGGTTACACAAGGGGTATGGAATTTCCTGTTCCTCTATATGCTGAGGGCTTATCAAAGTCAGTCACCCAGAACCTTCACTGTGACAAGCAGATTAAGTCATTTGCATGGTGAATCTCTGAATGATGTTCAGAGTCAAAGAAAGAGTCAAAACACAGAGAAAATATCCAACTGATCTTGCTTTGTGTTATGTCTTTACTGTTTCTGTAAGCATACACTTTTTGGTAAAGGCTGAAATCAGAGATAGTAAATACTCTTAAATCTAATGTGCTGATATTTATTGCAGTGAATTTCGGAGTGATGCCAGCGCTTTTAGAGGTAATGACATAGAGGAGGAATATTTTGAATAAGCAAGCAACATTTCCATCCTCATATGTTTTCAATCCCACAACACTGACAAGAAAACTCTGCAAACGTTAATAGGCGCAAGTATGACAGCGTACTAAGGAGTAAAGCCAGCTCAGTGGCAAACTAATGAGGCCAATGTCCATTTGGTTAAACTGTAGATCTTCAGGGAGAGGAAAAGTGCACTTCTCAGTGGATGACATAGATGCCTTGCACAAGTTCCAGCCAGACATCCCAATCAATTATAACCACATTGCATTGGTTTTAGTCTTGTCTTGTTATTGACTTATGGATCATCCCGGTTATAGTGTTGGGTAGCACACAACTGGGCTTTTAAAGGTTAAGATGGATAGCAAGACAAATACGAGTTGGCAATAAAGATACCCAAAATAAAAATAAGGGGAATTTTTCCATCCCTTTGGATATGTAGTGAATACTGTGTTTTAGTTCAGGCAACAATTAGCTTTTTGTATAAATCCTGAATCAAGCTTTCCTGCTAATGCAAAAAAAAGTGTTTCATGTTAAGAGCAATAATCTTTACAAACCAGATAACCAATAAAGTGTCAGGTAAAGCCGAAAAAGAGGTGAAAACTCAATCATAGGAAGAGATAACATTAACCAACACACTTAAAGAGAGGGAAGTTGATGAACAGACAAGATTACAGATGTTATTGAGTTTGAATTGGACAAGACTTTGCACTTCACTCATCTAAAAATTACGATTGTGATACCTCGAACTGTAAGAAATGAGAATGAAATTAAATTATGTTCGAACCACACAGTTGGGCAGAGGGAATGCATGTAACCAGTTGTATATTTTTGCTCTGACTAGTAACAGCCCTGAACTATGAAATATAGTGAGACGTATAGGTATGATGCAGGTGTGTATAGGGTTACAGGATCTGAGGAGTTATGTTCACAAGCAGCAATGTACATGTACAGTATGTACTGACTCTCTTGACTGGTTTTAGTACCAAATGTTACAGTAATTCACAGTGTCTGAAATAAGTAAGAGACCACTGTTTCAGCCACTGAACATGAAAAAGAAGGTGGCTTACATAAAAGGAGTCAAAACTCTTGTTTTCTTTCTGAGTAATACTAATACTACTTCACACACTTTTCCATTAAGACCGCATTATAGGTCTATCTTTTCTCACACGTTTTTTGATAAAAATATAAACTATTCCACATAAAAACACATTAATTATACAAAACAACACAATAATTAGACCTAAAGAATGCAAAAATTTAACCACTGAAAGGTAAAAGCAGTAGGAGGAAAAATACTGCACAGTCATATGAAACATTGAACTTTGTAGGCTATTGCATAAAAAAGAGCCAGCATTTAAGGCACTGTAGGAGGGAAGAAGGGGGCTCTTGTGTGTGTGTGTGTGTGTGTGTGTGTGTGTGTGGGGGGGGGGGGGGGGGGGGGGGGGGGGGGGGTCTGGGACAGTCAGTTTTTGCTGTCTGTTTCATATAATTCCATTGACTTTTAAAGTGTAAAAATTCGAATGTTTTGGGGGGGGGGGGGGTTGTTGAGTTATTAGTCAGTGGTTTATGTTGCTTTTTGTTTTCTGCAGTAATATGTTCATAATAATAACATACATAGATAAAGACTTTGAGTATTAAAATTGCATTTCCAGGAAATACAACCCATTCTTACCTTAAAAATGATTTCACACTAAACCTATGTCTTTGTAAAAATCAGAGATGTTTTTTTCACTCTGGCTTCAATTACTTTATGATGTATCTGTGACTGGTTTAGTGGTTTAAATTTTCTAATGAGTTGTTAAGCTGCTATTGAAAACACAATTTCCTGTTTCAGTTATTTAAATGCTTTCAAAATAAAAACCTTTGCCTACGATCACAGCAGCCTATAAAAGACTTTTATCATGCAAATCTTTTAGGATATTTTTTGTTTATCACTGACAGCTTTACATGCTCAAGATAAGTGGTAATTTTGCAGATCTGTAACAATTTTAGCAGCTTCTTTGGGTAATTTTGGACTTAACAAGCTGGACATCAGTCAACTCACTATGCTGTTTGTGTAAGAGAAATCCCTCTGTTGCACTGCTTTTATCTACCCGTCAACATGACAAGTAGGTTGAGTTGGGCCCCTATTATGAACCAAATAATCAAACAGTATTACTGTTCACCTATTTTAAGCTGAATGTGATTACTGTATTTTTAAATCAAAATGGTTATTGTCCATAATGGCATATCACTTACTGTTTGTGCAAAGTTTAAAATAATGTAGATATGACAATACTGTTCACCACAAATGCTCATATGCTTTGCAACCACTAAATGTATGCCACTGAATTCAAAAAGGCAAATATGTATTTATCAGAACACATTTTGTCAGTTACACAAAAGACGTTTAGAGGGCATAGAACTTGAAGTTGTATATGGCTGCTATGTAGGGGGCTAAAAGGAAATCATTAGCAAGTACAAGATTCAGTCTCGGTGTGAACCAATTCATTCCAAATTGCCCTGGTCTGTACATCTGTGGAGAAGTGCCCCTGATATAATAACATACTGATAGACATGAACAAAAATTGTGTTAGGCTCGTCTCAAATTTCTCCCCTGAACACACATTTGAAGGACCAAAAGCCAGAGAAAGAGAGAGATGGCTTAAAATGAAGCTCTATATTAATTTGCTGCTTTCATGGATGAGTCGCTATCAGGGGCGGCTGTCTTAAATGACTTAATCCAGCACCTTTGTGTTACCAGAGCTCTGCCATAGAGAAATTAAGTTTCTGCAATTATTGTGTTTCCTTTAGTCGACAGGCTGCTTGATGTGCCTCACAATGCTTTTTAATCTTTTTAAAAGAGCATCTTTAAATGCCCTTCTAATTGTGACACCTTTGCCACCTTAATATGACCTTTAGTGGAAGAAGCAAGGCATGCAATGGTAATTATTGACCCAGAGAGACATCAGGAAGTGAGGTGTAGACCAGATCACTTAGCTTAACTGCACATTCACTCAGACATTGCTTGAGCTTCAGCGGGCTCACAGGATCAAAAGCACTCTCATAATGACAGAACAAAACTAACTGAATGAGTGTTTTCTTTGCTCAAAAGCAGCATTTCAGACAAAGTTTTAAAGCTGACTATACAACCACTATCAAAGCTCTAAATATGTTTGATTAAAATATAGATAAATGCAGGCTTTTGATTCAGTTTCCTAACAAACTATAAACCATTTTTGTTGACTGCTGAGCAGAATTTTAAGGTAAGTTAGAGTTGGTGTTTAAATACAGTGGTTTTGATTTTTGACTTTTATTTCTCTGAGTGTGGTCAGTCCATCAAATGATCGTAACTTCTGAAATTTAAAGGTCAGAGATGACATTTCAATAGTTGAAAAAAGGGTCATGGAAAACTTCATTGACATTTGCTTTGCAAAGGTTTAAAAATAACATACAGCGCTGTATCAGTGTCTCTTTCAGAGCCATGGGCAAGGCTACAAACATGACATCAAAAGCACATTATGCAATTTTGGTAAAGGGGAGGGGTTGGTGGACGGAAATAAGGGTTTTTTCAAGACCACTGCATGTACAGAGCAAACTTTCCATTCAGCAACATTTCCCTATCAGGGCTCTGTGATCACAAACATGGAAAAGTTGAATAGGGTCAACGGAGTGAAACTCTTGAGGACAAAGTCAAACTGTAGAAACTGTGCAGAGAGTACAGAAAAATCTACAGCACTATTTTTAGAGTAAGACATAATAGGGTGATTATAGAAAATAAACACTGCATTTTAACTTCTTTGTGCTGAAGAAAAGTAAAAGATAATGGTTGTTTACACAGAAAAAAAGAAATACATTTCATGATGCCGTTGATATGCATGATGGTGGTATCCTATGTCTTCACTTGTTTTTATAAACTTTTTAAACCAATTTAAATTCCAACCTTACTCTTGGCCTTATAAAAAATGCTCTTTACTTCAAGTCTTATTTTTGTTCATCCAATTCTTTCATGCTTTTTTCGAGGAAAAACGCTGTATTCATAAATAACACACACCCACATTTTTCCCAAACCTTACTCTCTTAGACAACTCAAAAATTTTTCAAAGTTTTAATCAATGAAATTTCATTATTTTCACAACAAATACCGTACACGATTTTCTCTCTCAACCGGATGTGGAAATACCTTGTGCTTCACGCATGCGCACTTACTCATTTTCTGCCAGAGCATGCACAGTCATAGTGTACCAGCCAAGCAGAGAGTAGCTATCAACATGCCGATGTCTTCGACCAATCACAGCGCAGCAATTTCGGTCCCCTTGCTCACAAGATGGCAGCGCCCTGTGTGTTTACACATGAGTGGTACCGTAATGCTTGAGAATTTACACGATTATTACACAAAGGTAAACTAAATAAGACCCAAAATATTGGATTAGAACAATTTAACAGCCAGTTTAATAAGAATTACAAAAGTCTGGTAGTAATGTTTCGTAGAGAATATTTCAGCTTTTGTATCAGATGTGTTGTAAATGCGATGTTGGTGAGACAAAATATTTTACATAGTTTGCACCGGGAAATTCGACCTTATTTAAGAGCAAAAAAATCTGTGTTATTTATGTGAGAAATTACGGTACCTTTAGTCAAATTGCTAACTCCTCCAGAGAGTCTGTGTAGATTCTCATTCATCCAGGTCATGGTCATCTTGAAGATTCAAAAACAAGGCAACTGGACTGTGTTGAGTTTGTTGGGAAGACGTTTCACTTCTCATCCAAGAAGCTTCTTCAGAAAAAATGGAAAAACTTAAGAGAATCTTTGGCAAACACCACATTCCTGTTCACTTCAAGCCTGGAAACACACTAAGGCAGAAGTTGGTCCATCTCAAGGACAAAACACCAAGACATAAACAGAGCAATGTGGTGTATGCAGTCCAGTGCAGTGAGGAATGCTCAGACCTGTACATTGGGGAAACTAAACAACCGCTTCACAAGCGTATGGCTCAACACAGGAGAGCCACCTCCTCAGGTCAGGACTCGGCGGTCCACCTGCACTTAAAGGACACGGGACACTCTTTTGAAGACAGCAATGTACAGGTGTTGGCGAGAGAAGATAGATGGTTTGAAAGAGGAGTTAAAGAAGCCATCTTCACCAGACTGGAGAATCCTTCTCTTAACAGAGGTGGTGGACTCAGACACAACCTCTCAGCCACATACAGTGCAGTGCTAAGCTCTCTCCCCAGGAAGTTCTCCAAACATTCACACCTGGGCACATGTGACCACAACACCTCACATGACAGGGGGAGTTAACGACCCTTTCAGGGTAACGACTCTCAGGGGTTGCATCACCCTGTGATAAGTTTCTATGAGTCGTTCTCCAACTCCTCCCTTCCTTTGTTGTTGTTTTCTCCTCTAGCAAGATAAATATCTGCTTCCATCACCAGCCATTTGGAACTGAAGAAGCTTCTTGGATGAGAAGTGAAACGTCTTCCCAACAAACTCTACACAGTCCAGTTGCCTTGTTTTTGAATCTTCAAGACTCCTCCAGAGAGGTTAGGCTTTTGCTGGCATTTGTCTGTCTGTTTGTTTGCTTGCCTGTCTGTCCATCTGTGAGCAAAGATTACTCAAAAAGGCCTCTACTAATTTTAATGAAATGTTCAGGGAATGCTGGTCATGGCACAAGAGAGAATGATAAACTCACTGAGGGTTATTTGGAGAGAATTGTTTTAGCACAAAGTTTTGTTAAGTTAGTGCAAGCAACTAAGGGTGAGGGGGGGTTGTCTTATGTTGGGAACGTATTATATAAATGACACTGATAAAATACTATACTTTTTTCCACAATTGAATTCTTTAAAAAATGACTGGTGAAAACAAAAAAAGGACTTGCCACTCTACTTTTAGTAACATTATGATATTGTAACTCCAAAATCATGACATGTGTTATATCGCCAGAATCTTCCTGATGCACTCCCCTAACTCAGTGAAAAGAATTTGCATTTCATCTGCTCTTGTTTCCAGCTTAAACTATGTTTGAGAGATACAGTATAAAGTCAGCTCTGACATTTTTTCATGTGTAACTGTCAATGTGCTGCCTGGGGTTGCCCTTGCTTAACTAGTGAGATAGATGACTGTTTAGATAAGGCCAACCCCAGCAGAGCCCAGTGAGGCCTGATGACTAAGGAGCAGCGACTCTGTCAGAGATGCCTCAGTTTCACCCACTTTATACAAAAATACTCATGAAGACCACCAATTCCCTTTAATTCAGGTAAAAGGCCAAAGTATGAGTCTTGGGTGGCTCTGAGAGATGAGGGTCATCAGAGATTACCCGTAGCACTTTAGCAGTAGAGTGTGTGTGTGTGTGGGTGTGTGGTGTGTGTGTGGTGTGGGTGGGTGGGGGTGGGAGTGGGGGAGTCACAGCGGAGCACAACAAACTACTTAACCACCACAAAACATTCCAGGCCCTTCTCAGCTGCAATCCAGTAATGGATACTTCCTCAGCTCCTCGACTGGTCAAAATGTTTTCATACAATAATTTAATTCTGAAACACATTTACAAAGCAGGAGTAATCAATTTTAATTAGTTGATTTTTTTTTTTTCATTCGCATAAAATTTAATGTACTGCCATCGATCTCCTTTGTTCTTTAATGCAGTGCTTCTTTCCTGTAATTCGAAGCTTTTCTTTTTCTTTTTTTCCTCCTCTTACAGTCAATAATGACATTCTATGACAAGCATCTCTGTTTGATTCTTTATGGACACATTTCTTTACACAAAGGTACAAAGGGTGCAACTTAGGACCAGTGGAAGAAACAATACATTGATAATTAAAGATAAATACTTAAAAAATTCTAAAATGGTAAAAAGGTAGGGGTTAAATTTGTACTCAACTAAAAAAATGGTTCCTTTGCTTTGATTTTACCCAAGGACAAGTAAAGAAAGCAATATGAATCTACTCAAGTGAAAGTGCTTCACTGAAAATGTTGCCAAAGTATATTGTACTCAATATATATGAGTACAATAAGTACAATTTGTTCTGTATTTTAGTGTGTCCTACTGCCACTAGTTGGAAGCAGAAATGAATCCATTGGACTGTCCTAGTCTCTGTTACATTTATTTCCGATATTTCTATCACTGGGGTACAAACCTAATTTTCTAAGGGCTTTATATTAAAAACACTGATTAGAAACTTCATCTTTATGCATACAATTCTGTGGGTAGTGTTGTCACAATATCAGCATTTTGGTATTGATACCGGTACCAACATGTATTTCGATACCTTTCCATACTTTTCCAAATAAAGAGAACATAAAAAATGTCATTATTGACTTTATTTTAATAGAAAATCTTAGAACTATAACTATGCATCAGTAAATAAAATAAAATACCACAAAGACAGGCTTTTCTAACGCACAGACAACACAATTTTTAAAATAAATAAAATAACAAAATTAAATAAAATAAAAAACAATTCAAAACGCTAACATTTTCTTATTGCACTCATAAATGCGTGCATTTACAGCTTTGGAAAAAAATTAAGTCGGGGTGTCCCGATCTGATATTGATATCGGATATCGGTCCGATATCAGCAAAAAAACAAATATTGGATTATATCGGCCTGCATCTAAAATCTCCGATATAAGCACTCCGATACAAGCAGTTCATTCTTATTCATTTTTTATTTATTTAATTCAGTTGTAAAATATGCTTATGTTTAAGTTAAACACAGTGGTTATTTTGCGATTTAAAAATATATGTTGTTGTTTTTATTGGATTTATTGAGGTTACTTTTCAGGGTCTTCTAATTTATTTTGTATTTATTTTATTTAATTGTAGTATATTCTTATGTTTAAAGTTAAAATTTAATTAACCCATTGGTTAATAACAAATGGATCAGTTTTTCCCATACCTACTATTGCTAACTACCGTTCTCTTTTTGGGTAATCGCACTTGATCAAGCCTTTTCTTACAGTCCATACTACAAAATAAGTAATAAAAGTATGTATGATTCCTGCTGATATCATATCAGATCGATATCGGTATCGGCCAATACTCAAGGCTGTAATATCGGTATCGTATCAGAGGTGAAAAAGTTGTATCGGGACACCCCTAAAATTAAGGGACCAAAAAGTTTAAAAATCACTGTGAGAATACAAATATAACATAATAAAATAATATGAAATTAAATAAAATGAATAGGCTATTTAAACCAGAGAAAAGGGTAGCTAATTGCAATGCAGTTTTAATTTTATTCCAGAGCTACTTGGTGGAGAGTGAAGGGGGCTGGCGTTGCTTGCTTTTAGCACTGAATGTGGCTTTTTTTTCATGAGTATATACACACGGATAAAATTGTTGGTACCCTTTCGTTAAAGTGTTTTGCCAAGTTGGAAGTGTTTCCACCCTTGGCCAGAAATGTTTTGTAACACCATTTCGTTTGCACAAAGGGGCTTCGGTGTTAATGGCTTCACCGTGCTCATTTGTTTTACAGCTGAAGTAATTCCACACAGCACTTTGCACACCTGGTTTATCTACGAGTTGTAGATTCTCTCTCTCCGTCCTGTGCCAATTTGCACCTGGCTTTCAAGCATGATAAATATAGCACAAAAACACCGAGTGTAATCAGTTTCTGGTTTGATACATCACATTGCGGGTGCTAAATGATTATATTTGCATCTGCTCCTAGTACTTTGCGCATTCTGATAATCTGCATGTGTTCTCCATATTCATGAAGGCAAACACGGTAAATGGACTGCGCATGCTTTGACAGATGCAATCCTTGTTGCACCCAGTTAGTATATCAGCTTTGCGGGCGCTATCAAGTTTGCACATGTTTTTATACACGCAAACCTTTAGTAAAGTAGATATTGCACCTGTGTGTGCAATATCTACTTACTTGTGCTAAATAAGCAATTAGTGGTTATGGTAAATGGACTTGGGCGTTTTCTAGTCTTTTACACCTCAGGTCACATCTATCCCATTTACTCTTTTTTTTACTCACAGATTGTTCTGAGTTTCTATGTATGTTATCCATCATTATCAGGTGACTCACCCACACCCTTTCCTACCCATTTACACGCCACTGACACATCAGTGGGAGCAACTTGGGGTTAAAGTGTCTTGCCTAAGAACACACTGACATGGGCTTGAACCCTCAACCTTCTGTTCAGTTATAGGCTAAACAACCTGTCTAAGCCATCAATACCCCAATAAGATTATCATTTTGCAAAACACCCCACAGAGCAACACTGAATATAAATTCATATTTGCTTATATTGCTACAGGTCCCATATTTTGCTCCTTTTCTGCAGTTTAACGTGGATCCTTGATGTCTTCATGAAACATTAGTAACATGCTTTGGTTCAAAAGGCCCATGAATAAAGCACAGCTGCATTCTTTCCATGCTCACATAACTCCTCTGTTCAGAACGGCTGGTTTTGAGAGCAGTTGCCTTAATATCCTAATGAGCCAGAGCAGAGCAGCAGTAACATACGGGGACTTAACGATAGTCCTGCAGCATATCTCAAGCAAAGCAGAGCGCACTGCCGCTTCAGCCATGCACCGCTTACAGTCCCGAACACACACAAACTGCAAATACATGTCGGTTACCAGATAACAGCGAAGCTCATTTCCCCCAAACATCACAGGCTAACGTACAACATGCTAACTTCTGCTTAGTCACTACACTGGGACAGCCGCAACTTAGCCTACCTTCCAGGCTAATGTTAGCAGAAACAGAGGGGTAGTGGCGTGGGTAAAGGACTGATTTTATTCAGCAAACTGTTAAACTTCTCTTGACTAATGTAAGAATGCTCATGTATTGAAGTTTATCCTTCAGACTTTCAAAAAGTAACGTGAACATTGACAAACACGTTGTGCGGTTACCTCTGGTTCACTTCCCCCTGCTGTTAGCATTAGCTCATAGCAATGGGCAAAATAAATACTACACAGCATTAAAATACTCTAATTTCCAACATAAGGTTTGGCAACTGATTGTTGGTACTGAACCTGGATTCAGGAAAAGTCTAGCTGTCAGTCCTGTGTTGAACTGACTGAAGTTGGAGAAGCAGTTGGACGTGAAGTGACTGGCACACACGTATAGGTTTTTGCCGACTGTAGCTGGCACATTCCCTCAAAAATAGAATTAATCCACTGGGCCCTTTGGTCCTCCAAGGGTGGCAGCTTATATGTGAAGATACACTTTATTGCAAAAGTATTCGCTCACCCATCCAAATAATCAGAATCAGGTGTTCCAATCACTTCTATGGCCACAGGTGTATAAAATCAAGCACCTAGGCATGCAGACTGCTTTTACAAACATTTGTGAAAGAATGGGTCGCTGTCAGGAGCTCAGTGAGTTCCAGCATGGAACTGTGATAGGATTCCACCTGTGCAACAAATCCAGTTGTGAAATTTCCTCGCTCTTAAATATTCCACAGTCAACTGTCAGCTGTATTATAAGAACGTGGAAGTGTTTGGGAATGAAAGCAACTCAGCTACAAAGTGGTAGGCCACGTAAACTGACGGAGCGGGGTCAGCGGATGCTGAGGTGCCATAGTGCGAAGAGGTCGCCAACTTTCTGCAGAGTCAATCGCTACAGACCTCCAAACTTCATGTGGCCTTCAGATTAGCTGGAGAACAGTGCGCAGAGAGCTTCATGGAATGGGTTTCCATGGCCGAGCAGCTGCATCCAAGCCATACATCACCAAGTGCAATTCAAAGCGTCGGATGCAGTGGTGTAAAGCACGCCTCCACTGGACTCTAGAGCAGTGGAGACGCGTTCTCTAGAGTGACGAATCGCGCTTCTCCATCTGGCAATCTGATGGACGAGTCTGGGTTTGGCAGTTGCCGGGAGAACGATACTCATCGAACTACATTGTGCCAAGTGTAAAGTTTGGTGGAGGGGGGATTATGGTGTGGGGTTGTTTTTCAGGAGCTGGGCTTGGCCCCTTAGTTCCAGTGAAAGGAACTCTGAATGCTTCAGCATACTAAGACATTTTGGACAATTCCATGCTCCCAATTTTGTGGGAACAGTTTGGAGCTGGCCCCTTCCTCTTCCAACATGACTGTGCACCAGTGCACAAAGCAAGGTCCATAAAGACATGGATGACAGAGTCTGGTGTGGATGAACTTGACTGGCCTTGCACAGAGTCCTGACCTCAACCCGATAGAACACCTTTGGGATGAATTAGAGCGGAGACTGAGAGCCAGGCCTTCTCGTCCAACATCAGTGTGACCTCACAAACGCGCTTCTGGAAGAATGTTCAAAAATTCCCATAAACACACTCCTAAACCTTGTGGACAGCCTTCTCAGAAGAGTTGAAGCTGTTATAGCTGCAAAGGGTGGACCGACGTCATATTGAACCCCATGGATTAGGAATGGGATGTCACTAAAGTTCATATACGAGTCAAGGCAGGTGAGTGACTACTTTTGGCAATATAGTGTATATGTAGCTGTTTATAGCCAACAACCAAGCCGTGATAGGCTTTAGGTCTAGACTTGGTGTAAGCCGATCTCTCGCTAACTGTGTAAACAACAATAGCGGCACTTCAAAGGTAGGCTTATGCAAATAAAAAAAATGCTTGTTACGTAACTGTATATCCACAGACTCAACAGCTCGCCAAATACCATGAGTTTATATTTCTGTAGCCTGCTAAATACAGGTTTTGTTGTCTACTCTCACATTTTGTGGGCTGGGAGGAAGGCCAAATACCCGAAAATGTTTTCAAACAAAATAATCGAATATCTTTGGTTATTTGGGTGTATGGTCGAAAAGTGACAGCCTTAATAGCTGTTATTGTTATTACTTTTATTCACAATGCTCTGTTCTTTGGTCATGTTGCTTATTTTAATTTATTTGCATATTTTATACCATATTCTGCATTGGTATATTTTTTGACTGCTATACCGTGTGCTGGAGCACATCAATAGATCACCAGTCAAACTTGAACATTTTAAAATAAAAACCTACATCAGCAATAAAACTGGTCCACATGATTCAAAGTTCATTTGTGAGCATAAATGAAGGTGAAGTTAAGTGGCTACAGTCACATAAACAAAACAAAGGCTATTCTTACAAGTGCCATGGCTCTGTGTGTGTTGTCCTTCATATCGTCAAGGCCCGCAAGCCTTTCACATTCAATTAGTTGATTGAGGCAAAACACAAGCGGCACCAGCAGCAAACAATGTGGAGCTTGTGTCCGAGCAACACACCACAGAAGTTGTGTTGTGGTGTCACAAGAGGAGCTGCCGCCGTTACCGGCAACGTACAATGACAAGCCTATCCTCCTCTGTTCAAGTGCTCCTCTAACTAAGGCAGCACGTCCACCCAAAGACACATAACACCAGAGTTAACTTTATTTAGGAAAAATATGATTTTAGCTGTCATACGTCCTTACTTCATGAATTAATAAAAGAGATGACAGCTAGTTGAAAGTCAATCCTGCATAATAAAGATAGATAAAGTGTTTGTTTTTTACCCTCCAACCAGACGAGACAAAACAGGATTCCCACTCTTTTCTAGAAATCATTTTCCAGGGTATTCCCGGGATGTTTTCACCCCCTCTTAAAATGTATTTATTCCTTACTCTCAGGCATTGTCTGCTAGCTATCTTTTTAGTCTGGCTTTTATATAGTGTCTAACTATTATAAATTCATGGTTCAGTCTTATTTTTTTACATTTATTTACTCTGCTTTTTTACAAATATATTTTGCTGATTTTAAGTAGCCTAAATTTTATGCATAATAAAAATACAACTATAAATTTATAACTTGCATAATTTTATCTACTCATATTTTATGGCTAAGTGTGCATTAGTTACCGAGTACATTTTTACTTCATGTCCTATGTTTGATTTTTGTTCACTAACAAGGTAGAGGGAAGATAAATAATTTTCCAGGACAATTCAAGCTCTTCCAGGACATTTTACTTTTTTCCTCATTTTCCATATGTTTTCCAAGACTGTAAAATTTGTCAATCATTTTCCAGGTCTTCCAGGTTTTCAATGACATGTGGGAACCCTGCAATAATGAAATCATAGGTGTGGGCCATTGGATATTTAATATCAATTGTGTTATTTGTTTTTCCAGCTATTTAAAATAGATTTACAAGTTCACTGTCTCACCTTTTCACTTAATAATTAAAAAGTACGGATAGTTATTTCAACAAAGTCGTGCACATAAAGGAGTATATAGTATTATACCTGAAAACTTTCCTACAAAGAACTATGTCACTACAAGTCACAGTCTCTCACTCCAGGTATTTGTATCAGTTTATTTTGAACTAATTAAAATACTGATGGTGCATTAAAATTACTGATTAATAATCACATGCTTTAGGATTTGTTTAATAAAGTCAGATTAATTGATGAATGACACTATTTTATGCTAATATACAATATGTCAATATTGGTAAGGAAAAAGAAAAAAGAAAAAGAAAAAAGAAAGAAAGAAAGACAGAAAGAAAGAAAGGAAGAAAGAAAGAAAAAAGATACCAAGACCAATATAATCAAACTTTTTAAATCAAAGAGCTACAAACAACACTGTATGGACCAGTGATTCCCAAAGCCCTCTGGTTGGAGCAAACGACTTTAATCAATGTATGTCACCCAATATTCGAATTATACTTACAAAAATGAAATCACTTTAGCATATGATCATAGTCATTAGATAAGATTTACAATGAAATTAAAGATATATACTAAACCATCCATTGGATTCAAGTTTATCTAATGTTTTAACTGCAAGCTGGCGATGTGGTCTAAAATAAAGTCTCAGATTTCTCTGCACAAAACTGAATAACTGATTTTAACAGATTTTTTTTCCTTCTTAAAAGGCGAAAAAACTTCACACAACAGAGAAATTACATATAAACACATAAAAATGTTTGCTTAAATTTTATCAAAACATTTCACAGGAGTGAACTGAATTTCCGTCTTGTGCATGTTATAATTTTGCTACAAAATAGAACAGAATAGCGTTTATTGCCACTGCACTTTGGTACAATGAGGTGACCTTTATTTTTGGGTTTTCTGCATTTTAACCAAATGCTGCATTATTTTCACAAAAACATAACATTTTCTTCTCATTATTTAATCTTACTTAAAATAAAAAAATACAAGCCTCAACATGTGCCTGTGCACAAAATTGCATGGGCCAACCATTATAAAGTCAGCAAAAGCAATTACAGTATTTTCATCCTTAAACAATGTCAAAATTTCGAAGTTGTTTTTGAGTGTCTGCTTGAGGGAAATGTGAGGGAGGTGGTTGACGGCAGGGGCCCAGAATAGACAGCAAGATCTGTAAAGCTGAAAAAAGTTTTTTTTTTTGAGGACATTAAATATTAAATTAACTATTTATGCACTACACAACAGGTTTGCAGGTTGAGTCCTGAAATTCAGACCTAGAAGCTTGTCTCGTTCTGCTTTTACCTTTACAAATATAATGTAAATGTGCACATTGTGCTGAATTTTACAGTTGAGGTATCAAGCTGTAAAAATCAGAAGACATTTAACTATCTGCAGGTGGTTAGTAACTTTTCAAGCTACTTTCTGACATTATTAAAATCATGTGGATAATATTGCACATTACCTTTTCAGAGAAAAACATCATGAGTGATAAGTGATGACTAAAATGCTACTAAATTTCATAGACTAAAACTGGAATACTTATTGAAGGATTTGGCCCGAAATTAGACTTAACTTTAAAAGGACAAAAATTACTCAATTATATTTAAAACTACTACACATTTTTTATGTTAAAATAGATGCCAAAATTAACACTACAACTTACATTTACAGAGAAGCAACTTTAAGTGAACCCTGTTGCCAAAACAGATGAAGCATAGAGCTGAAGGTGCAGCAAGTTGTGTAAAATCCTTCCAGCTTGCCAGATTAACTAATAAAATGAGAATAAAGGCCAGTGACAATAGAGAACGAGGTGTCCTTTTATTGATCAAATTATTCCCTCTTGGGTACACTGTGCCACTAGATGAGAGTGTGCTCTGAGAGACAACCAGACAGATTGTGACATTCCTCTGACATTATAATCAGGCATCAACCCTTCTCCAGTCAATAGGCTGAATGCACTAATAGTGCGTCTTGGATCAGCAATTTCATGGTCTTCAAAGGGGGCCAGCAATTGGTGGCATGACCCTCCACATGGGGTGAGACCCTTCTTTCCTCTGCGAGTGCCACAGAGGGTAAGAGCGGAGAGGAGAAAGATGGTGTTAAGAGGAAGGCATGGAGGCTGTAGAACCAGAGAGGATAAACATCGCCATCTACTGGTCAGAGGCGGTACAGGGGGGAGTCAGGGGGAGGGGGGGCTACCCTTGCAGCCTGTCTTTCACCAAGCCATGTCAGAAACATTTTGACGCACTTGCCAAGACAATGGGCCACACATTTACAGCAGCAGATAAGTCAGACTAAAATCGCCATCAACCAAGAGAGCAGACTTAAGGCAGTCTGTGGACCTTCATTTGGAGAAAGAGAGCAGGCAGAGTCTGTTCCTGATCACACTAAGTGACAAAGAAAAATGTTGGCTAATTCTCCTTTTCTGGAGGCTTCCAACTGCCAGTAAGAATTTAACCTCAAGAGCCGGAGAAGCATGAAGAGAGCGTGGTGCTGACAGAGTCAGAAAACAACACTCATCAGGGTCACAGAAGTAGCAGTTCTCTTTCTTCTCATTTAACTCGATGCCACAGAGGATGCAAACACGACAGCTCGTCTGATCCAATAACAACTCTTCATTTCAGCCTTTCTCAACCAGTGATGCTACACATCATAGATTTTATTGGTCATAATGTCATAAAGTGACAAAAGTATGTGTAACATTTGGTTCAAACACACCACACCTAAACATAATCTGCCTCTTTCAAGTTCAGACAGAATTTTCAGGTTTTGCCACGTTTGTCTGATTCTACAAGACAAACATACACGTATGCATCTCAGTTTATCTGTATTTGATTGTGTAAATGACTGCTTAATCTTTGGGGCCCATACTAGTGACTTTCTGGAGATGTCTTTATTCTCTTACAGATGGCGTTTTTCGAAAGATGTTCTCATGGTAATATTTTTTATTACAAAATAAATATTTTTTAGGCTATCAACAGTTACAGAGCTGAGAAATATGCCAGTTTTGAAAATGTAATCATATATTTTCAAATAAGCAAGCAGGTAGGGAAAATACTAATGTATTTTATGTAAATTAAAAAAAGATGCCTAGTTCAAAGGAAAGTAAAAAAATTCTTTTAAGTGAGTACCTAATAGCAATAAGTTTATTGGCCACAAGCTAATCTAACTTAAACGTTTAGGCAAGATGGGAAATTATAATGGTGTTTATTCCTTTTTTATTTATTATTAAGGAATATGACATTTATGCCCGTTTGATACCACAGTGATAGACACTCTTCATACTTAATCTCTCTTACATTGAAATGAGCATGAGCTTACAATGTACATGTAAGAAATATGAATAAAAAATAATTTCATATAAAAAAAGAATCAGCTATGGAACTGGAAAAGAACAGGGGAATCCCTCATTGCTCTCCAGCCCCCTTCATCCACTCTCCCCCTGTTGTCAAGACAGTGTTTGTGTCTTCTGGTAAAAAAAAAAAAAAAAAAAAATAGAGACAATTAAGCATCAGTAACTTTCCATTCGATCATCTTTTTAAATAATGTAAATTTTATCGTTTTCAAACGCATGATGTTTAAATGAGTAGAGAATTGTAATGGCCTTGATACACAAAAATATTGCCAATGTTTTTGTACAATTTTGAAAGTGTGAAGGAGTTTGTCAGCAACGTTTGATAGCTAATATTTGGTGTTTTGGATTCCTATTTTGGTTGCCATCATATAAAACAGGTATCAGTATCATTTAGCTTTTTCCAGGAATGTTCCCAAGTGAATAATTTCAGATCAAGCAAAATGGAAAATTAAAACTGAGCTAAAACAACTGATCTTAAAGTTTGTAAAGCACTCATAAAACAGTCAGAATTAAGTGTTTTCTTACAGTTTTAAAATATATAGGTAAGTGAGTTTGCAGTGTAGAGTGTGGTAGACATAAGAAGTGCTGGCCTTGGCTACTCTTCTCATTTACTGTTCATAATTCTTTTCTGAGTGTGGTCACTTGCTTATTTGGTCAAGTGTTTATATGCGAGTATAACCTCACACAGTTTACATAAAACATGATCTACATTTTTTAGATCAAATCCTACTAAACCATGCTGTTCCTACTAAACACTACTGTTGCTTTTCATTTGATTCATAATATTTATTTAATTTTCTTTGTTTAAAATCCCAGTTTGAGGGCCCTATGGCTGTAAAGTAGCTTCAGTACTGAGGTGCAGTGATTACAAGTGGTGGGCAGCTGTATTTCAGTGTAGGCAGACTTTTGACCTGTACAGTTAGAAAAAGAGAAAAGATATTTAACCAACAAAGTCCAACATCTGTGAGGACTTGTAGACAAGAAACTTTAAAAATATTTTCTCGGGACATCTAGGACCAGTGTAAACTTATAAAAATGGAGTAAAATACGTGACCTTTAAAAAAAATGTTTCATGCCATCATAATGTCTCCTTGAATGGAGTATTAACAGCTAAAAATACCAGAGCAGCAAAAAAAAAAAAAAAAAAAGAAAAAAGAAAAAGAAAAAGACATTATCAGGCAGGAATGATGCAAGTCAATCTCGCATAGCACCCATACTTTTTATGTGAGAGGGGCTGGTCACAGTTTTAGTTTGAACACCCATCTGAACCCTACATCAACTTGGGGGGGGGGGGCTATGTTTTACCATGCTCCAGTAAAAGAAAAAGTAAAGGAGACAACCCATAGCGAACCAGTATGTCACACAGGGTGGCGTGTTACAGCAAAGGGGCTGAGTTAGCAAGCACTTCAGCAGCAGACAGGCACCTGTTCTGACATTTTCTGTCGACCTTGACACAGAAAAATGTGCCTCTCTCTGATTTTAAGAAGTACTGGCTTTTTGATGAAGCTTTTTCACTTTCCCTTTCTTTGCCCCTGTGATCCTGAAAACTGTTTGTCTTGTGGTAAAGAAGTAAAGAAAAACATGACATAGTCGTATAGATGTGAGGAGGGACAGTCTGAAGGCGAGTGGCAGTAAATAACATGGACAAACAGGGAGTTATGGAGACTAACTAAAATCTGATACTAAGCCTTATTTGGGCAGAGACAAAGAGTGTGAGCTCCTCTCTCAGTGCCTCTCTTAAAATACCTAATTTAACAGTCAAAACTATCTGTATCTGTAAAAAGGCCCTTGCTTTTCCTTAATTTATGCCTTTTCCCCTATCTACCTATCACCCTTTCTCTTGAAGTTTATGATAGAGCCACAATGCATCCATCCATCTACTCTTTTAATCAAAGAGAAAGCAAAGTATGGCTGGCAGGAGAGCTGCACGGGAAAACAAATGCAATCTTCCTGTTAATCACGGCATTAACAAGAAGTCGAGAGTGTTGACGCACAGAACAGGGAGGGAAGCTGGTCCAGCTGTTGGATAATTGTCAGTTGTGCCAATGGCTATGGTTGTTTTTTTTTTTTTTTTTACTGTGCAAGCCTCTGCTTCACTGTTGGTCTACACTTGTGCCCCACCTTAATGATAGCTTTTAAAAGTCCTCTGAACACGGCATGCAGACACAAAGAAGTCTTGGCAGGCAGTTGTGACTGTAGTGGACTGTGGATGGAGGTAAAGAAATCCTGCAGTAGTGGGTGCCAAGTGAGGAGTAGCTTAGTTTTCATAAAATAGGAAGAATGTTTCATTTACATAAAAGGGAAAAGAACTGTAATGAACAAATACAGGCTTTATAACACTTTTGAAACAAGGCATGTGCATTACATGTCCAACACTACAACCCTCTTGTCCATATGATACAAGCATGTGGTATGATTACACAATCGACTATTATTCTTGTCTGTGAATAAAAATCAAACAAAGATGTATATTAAGTCTATGTGTGTCTATTTCTTAGAAATGTGGCTGCTGAATGTGTGGTTTATTTCTTTCCAGAGTTGTGTTAAGCTGCTACTGAACGCATTGCATTTTCTAGTTTCGGTGTTCAAAATAAAAGCGTTACTATTATTGACATTTTTTGTCACGCATACAAAGCCCACGCTTGGCGAAAGAAAATTTCGAGAGAAAACCAACATTTTTTTTTCATAATAAAGGATAATTTTGATTTTAAAAAATGAACATTAAGTGATACTGAGATAAACCATTATAAAAATGTGTACGTTCAGCCAAAATTACAGCCTATATGTGGGATATTTATGGCTGATTTGTATGGCTAAAATGTCAGCAGTAAATATCTGTAAAAATGTTCATATCTGCCAATACCAATAATCACTTTTTAGGCAATTATTTACCTAAACTGAAACTGGTAAGATAATATCAAGCATCCCTAGTTAAAGCTTATGGCTTGAAACAGAAACATGAATGGAGTTTTCATGTCAAAGAAAAAATTCCTGAATACCAGTCTCTAAGTGAGATGTCTGTGTCTCAAATCCACCTGTTAGGCTACTTATGTCAGTTGTTGTTGCAGAAAAAATGCCACCCAACAATAATATCCTTATTAAAAATATAAAAAAATACATCTGACATATTTTTGTATAAAATCAAATGTTTGTCTGACACCTATTGTAAAACAGGGTGTATACTGGTATCAGCATTTCTACTGGTATTTTATACTCAGTTTCTTTTGCTAAAATTAGTTTGTGAATATCTGTACATTAAGCAGTCAGAAATCTGATATTGAGCATCATTACCAACAAGGATAAACTAAAATCACAGGGCACCTCCTGTGGTCTGAGTTTTTGAAGAAAAAGGAAGTAGTCAAGACAGCAGCTTGTCAGAAATGACTCAAAGTCTTGCAGCTGCAAGTGGGGATGACTTCATTTTGAGAAGAGAAGATAAATAGTAAGCTGGTGGCCATTTTTCTTTTAACATCTATAGTCTGTATACCACTTCTATATCACACATCTAAAACTGGGCTAATTAGAGTGCAAAATCTTTGCTGAAGTGCTCTATTTATCACAGGTTTTTTGATAATTTATCTCAGTTTCTGTTTTCTGTCACTTTCATTTTAGTCTGGAGTAGCCCCATTATCTCTTTTTTCAGATTCCTCTGATAAATCCACAATCTCAGGGCGCCACACACAGAGAAACTCTGAAATCCCATTAGCATTTTGCTTTCATTATTTTTAATCAAACCCAGAAAAGTGACACATATTAATTAATATCCATTACTAGTTTTTTGCCCCTCTCTGAGAGAAGACGTTGGGGGGAAAAAAAGCAATTAACTTAACAAAATAATCAAAAAAATTGTTTCAGAAATCCCTGATAAATGTCATGTGAGGTCCCATCTAAATGTAAGAAGTGTAATACATTCTTGCTGTCATATTCCATTAAACTGCTATTACAGTCTTGATGGAACTATTAGTCACTACATTATTAATACCATTAATGTATTTACATTTTTGGTGTACAAGGCTGCTTTCATGCAATAATTTATGAACCTGACTTCAGATATGTTATAACAGTCTCCATCTAAGCTCTTTTGTGTTTATTATTGATTGTGAGAAGAGTCAAAATTCTAACTCATATCCCCCTCTGCCCTCCCCAAAGCACCCTTAATGTATTGGAGTGGGCTGTTTACATTAAAGGACTGGAATAAAGTGCATTTACATCTGAAGCATAACTTCATAATTTACATTCCAACATTTATTAGAGGTGACAAACGAGCATTTGGTCCACTCGTGCTTTTCCACAATGCAGCACTCATTCAATCCATATAAATTACAGCTGAGTGAGGGAGTGCAAGAGCAAATTATTTTATTATATTTATGCATGTATGACTCTATAGGGGGTTACTAAGACAAACAGGGAATTACTTGATTAGGCCAAATGCGGTTAACAAAGAAAGAAATATGACACTGAGGTGTGGCCAATCAAATTTCAGGATTATTTAAACACTTGGCTCTAAATCAAACATCTAAAATACACTGATGTTCTTTTACAGGTCTTTTATATTCAAACTGTTACATCTATTAAATGAGTAAAATACAGGTCACTGTTTAAGAGACATTCTACAGGAGATTGATGTTTATTATATAAACTATAAAGGGTAGGGGTGTACAGTATTATCTTCATGATATTGTTGTTGGCATATACACAAATATCCACCAATAGGTATCAAAATTCGGCGCTTGTGTAGTACCAGCACTAACACACCAAGTAACTACTTAACAGAACCACAACATAGATTTTGGTGCTGAAATTTAAGTGCCATTCACTAAATGTCAGATCCAAAGATGCTGAATCTTCCCTGCCATCTCTGCTTTGTGACTTCTCCAATACTGCACTGCTGGTAAAGAAACAGACATTACAGAAAGAGACACAGTACTGCATGAGCCACAACAAGGTGACACATTTTGCGATGCTTATTCTCTTCAAACATGTTTTGGGCTGTTAAGGCACTGACACTGTTGTGAAGAATAGATTTATTGGTTAAAAACTCGAACAATACCCAACCCTACCTATATCAGCTGTGTGTTTGGGCATTAAGTTTGTGGAGTTTCCTAAACCTGCTAATTAACATGAGAGTATGCTCTCCACAAAAAGGAGCACATTTCTTTAGCACGTTCTTGTGGAGTGTTTTCAAAACTTTTTTTTTAATTTTATTGTAATTGTAATTGTAAACATTGAATAACTTCAGCTTTATTGAAAAGAATCAATAACATACAAAACAGGAAATAAGCCAGGTGTCTTAAATTAACAACTCGTTTTTCTTTTCTTTTTAACATTTTGAGCATAAACGGGATCCCAAAATCAAAATTCATATTTTTCTATAGGTAAAAAGTAGTTCCGACATGAAACTGCTCACAACAAGGTCTGCAGATTATTTTGAGCAACCAGTTTTAGAATGAGACACTGGTTTTGAATATTTCAAATGTATTTTTGGCGCTTCAAGCAACACAGGACTTAAAAATATACTAGAGGGATGGCTGACATCTCTACAGCTGATATCTCAAAAATGTACAACTCATACATACAGGAAAAACTTAAGTTTATAAACAGGCCTTTTAGTTATAATGATGACTGTCTCTGCAGTGAGCACTAAACCAGTTACAACAAATCAAATGATACTGATAATTACCCATGTGCAATGGTGAAAATATATTTGAACTTTTAAATTTGTTTTATTGACATTGTTCTTGCAGTTTTATTTTTTCTCTTGGTCATATCTTGCTTTTTTAGTTACTTTTTTTAGTTTGGTTATTTTTATTTTATTTGTTTTTGTTCATGCTTGTCTTATTTTGCTACATTAGTGCCTTTACTGCTGTAATGATGCTAATTACCATATTGAGGATCTTATTTAGCTTATTTTATTACAAGGCCAAAATAATATCGTACTTGGATACTAAGATAATTCAACCAGCTAATGTTCATTTATTTAAACCAACACTATGTATTTTTTCCACCCTAATATAATATTTCTAGAATCATTGTGATGGTACATCACCTTACAGCATGTTGAATGACACCTCTGTCATGGTCTGAGGGGGTCTGTATCGCCTTCACTAGCACAATGTAACTTCAATGTGGACGGTAGGAACCCTTCCACACTACTATAAATTTTTTCCCCCTTGAGGCGAAAGCTAAACATTGGGAAAAGGAGAATATAAAGCAGTTTTTGAATTTTTCAAAACAGATTTAAAGAACAGAATTTAGTTTAAAGTAAATATGCACTTATTATGGAAATGGGGACCTCTGGCTTCTTGGGAAGTCCTGTCGGCTCGCTTCTCCTCCCTCTGTATGTCAACAACACATGTTGGTGTACGACAGTGTAGTTACACTCAACGACCATAGAGGCCCCTAGAGAGCTGAAAGCCGGAATCTTACTTAGTGCTGCTTTAGGGATTCAATACCATTTGTCTTTTGCTTAATGATTCCCTTATCTATTACGTAGATTTTGTTCTGCATGTCAAATCAAGGATTTCATGCTCTTATGAGAGGCAGTCAACAGAAATGATAAAAAAAAGTTCAAATTACTGTATAATCATAGCAGACGGGGCAGAGGTGGTAAAACTGTGGCTTAATTTTTGATAAAAATACATTAATTGCGTGGTTAGTGTGTGGCAACATCAGCAACATGCAGAGCATTTATCTATATAACATGGCATAAAATACCTGAAGTGACATGTTTGATATTGTTGGCACTGGAAAAACTGTGGAGGCCAACTTTTGCCAACTCTGAAAATACACAAGAATTGATAAGGGAACATTAAAGAACAGTAAGTAGAATCAACAATGGAATGGTATCAATAAAATCTTATTAATTCTCATCCCCACTTGTAGAGTCCTTCAACTTATCAAACCTATATGAAACAGGCACAAAGACTTACAAGAAATTCAAGTACTTTTCAAAGCTAGAAATAACAACATCAAAGTTTGGCTTTATATATCAAATTTCAACAACAGCTTAAGTTTTTTCACAATCACTCATGTTCAAAAAACCCTACCAGTTTTCAAAAGCCACATGCTCTTGATCTAGCTGTATCCTCTGATCCTCTGTCACTTTAAGGCCCCTTCATCAAATGGGCAGAGTCTGTTTTGATTGGTTAACTGCTCTACTCTGTGGTGTTTGGTCAGTCCAGCACAGTTCAGTGTGGTTCAGCAGTTCAGTGTGGTTTGGTGCCATTTTTTGCAGTACTGCCAATAAGCTTCAACTACCAAGTTAAGAGTGGGAAAGCTGTTTTAGGCAACTACTGGGGTTGTTCAAAGAAGGAGAGGGACAAGTGAAGATGTAGTAAATTTTGATCTCTTGCAACATAGATGTACTCTATCATACAGAAGAGAAAAGGTACATATATATATCTATATCTATATCTAGATATAGATATATGTATATATGTCTATCTATCTATCTATCTATATGTATATATATATACATATATATATACATATATACATATATATATACATACATACATATATATATACATATATATATACATATATATATACACACACATATACATATATATATATATATACATATATATACATATACATATACATATACATATATATACATATATATATATATATATATATATATATATATATATATATATATATATATATATATATATATATACACAAAGAGAAAGAGAGAGAGAAAGAGAGATAGAGAAAGAGATTTTAACCTTTATTTAGCCAGGTCAGTCCCATTAAGATCAGAGATCTCTTTTTCAAGGGAGACCTGAACAGGAATGGCAGCAACATACTTTCAACAATGAACAGACAAACTCATACAACATACAATAAACATTAAGATCAATAGCAAGTCATTGCATAATACATTTGCATACTGAAAGCCTGGATTCAAGATTTTCACTGAGGAATTTAAGAAATTTAGGGAAATTAAACTCTGCAGTTTAAAATCAGGCTGGAGATTGTTCCAAGCAAAGGGAGCAGAGAATCTAAAAGCTTTCTTTCTCAACTCAGTTTGGACTTTGGGAACAACAAAGTCAATAAAATCCAAATAATATTATCTTTTGGAAATTCAAGCACTGTCAAGATCTCCGAGTACCTGCACAAACCCTGTGTCAGTAACCATGTGCTGCTTGTAGCTTTCAAAAATGTAAATCAAACTTTTTACATGTGACAATATTTAGGGATGGGAATTGATAAGATTTACTGATACCAATGCTGTTATCGATTTTGTTTATCAAACCGGCTCTTTATTGATTCCCCTATCATTTCCTGTAGATTTTCTCTGTAAAAACACGGTACGCCTGATATATCAATGTTGTGCAGCAATGACAAGTACTAAAGCACATAGTGTTTCCACCCTTGCTTAAAATCACACAGCCACAGACACTGGATGCAGTGGAGTTTATGCCATATTTGTGCAAAATTAAGCTACAAATTAAAGTACCTGTATCTCCTGTTCACCATGATTACATCTTTAACCTTTTTGTTGTAGTTCATGCTGACTGCCTCTAGTAATACCCCTTTCCCACTGGCCAAAAAACCCATTTAAACACGGTAACAATTGGCTCCTGAAGGCAGTGGGAAAGGGTCTGATCGGCATTTCGACCCGGGTCAACTGACCCTGCAAGCGACACGGGTTTTTATCGGCCCACCTCCGATCGGCTCCAGTGGGAACATCACACCCGGGTGAACCCTCTAATTTACGGGATGATGTTGGCGTAACATACCTACGGCATAACATCACGCCCGTCTCCTCCATCTGTAACTTCTGCGACTCTGCCATCCCAGCAACAAATTCCGTCCGCCTTCGTATCATCAGCACTTGAATGTCGTTCAGTCTGAGCTGAGTTTGTATATTTTAAAGAGGGACAAAAGTACGAAGTATGGAAAACAGCTGACCACAGTGTCCATGGCTTCCATGCTCCTTTCCATTGTTTACATGACCATGTTTCGGCGCGCTGATGAGCTTGACGTACCAGAGGGAAAAAAAACAGCCACGCAGCTCGTCTGCTGGCAATTAGACCCGTGCCTGCTGGCAGTGGGAAAGGAGTCACTGGCCGATTGTTAGCGGGTTAACCCGCGTTAAAAAAAATCACGTTCACCCACTAATTTTAGTGGGAAAGCAGCATAAGAGTGTGATGGCCCTGCTTTGCAAGGCTTGCAGGTTATTGGTCACATGCCCCCCGCCCCCTACCCCACTGTATTTAGCACCTTTGACTTGCTGAGTTGCTGCTGAGTTGAAGTGCACTGACACATCCCTGTTCATTAAAGGGTCTACATTGGAGTGCTTCTGATTTTCATTAGACTGCCTTCTACGCTTGAACTTTTAGCTGTTTATAATCTAGACAGTCATTGCCTTTTCCCTTTTCATTTTCCTTTTTCTGTATCGGTATCAATATTGGAATCAGCCATAAGTTTGAATTATCAGCATACTAGATATTTTAAAAAAAATGTCAAATCTTTTAGTCCTAATAGAGTACTATATTTAGCTTTGCTCTTTCAATAGCTCATTTTCAGCTAGCATTAATATTATTCAATTAAAAGAGACTTGCCTAAAAGGCAGTATTACATTGCATAATTAGACAGAGCAGCATTTTCAGAAGTGTAGTTACAAACGCGCTGAGGGGATCCCAGCATTTGAACAAATATCTGGCACTGTAGGGGAGCATGCAGACAAATTAACAGCTAATAACTTACTGCGAAGCCAGATAAAAAGCGAAAAAAATGTTCCCCAAAGTGTCAATTACAAATAATTTTTCCTCTGATTTCCACACTTGTGAAAGCATGGTGTGCTAAAAAGCTTTTTGAAAAGTGTGCCATGTCGTTCATTTATTCCCCTTTTTTAATTCATTTTTTACACTCTGGAATGATTCAGTGGAAAAATAAGTCAGCATCGGCAGTAAGATTGTTAAGGATAGCTCTGAAAGCAGGAACATATGGCTCCCTTGAGAGAGCACTAGCTGGTCAGGGAGGAGGAAGAAAGACAAACGGGTGCAGTGACAGGGGAAATGAAAGGGGTTTCAATCAGATTCATGTTCATTAAAATCAGAGGGCATCACAAAAATGAGAAAGATGCTGACAAATCAAAGGGTCTCAGTACCTGAATTACCATAGTCATTTACTTATTAAAGCCAGGATGCTTCCTGTCAATCAAGGGCCATCCCATTCTCCATTTGCGGCGGAAAGCTGGTGTAATTGCTTCTCATACTAATCAACACAACTTGTGTAATTATGCCTTGAAAGTGACATTGGAGGCTGAGAGCGATGTGAGCAGTCTTGACAGCGGAGACATCTCAGATTCATCGGGAGATTTCCAGCCCGCGCAGCGAGGAGACAAGCCGCGCTCAGACCAAGTTACTCACTCGAGCAGTTTACAGCCATAAACACAAAGAAAAGATGATAAATCAGGCTGAAGTAATTACAAAGCAGAATAGAGAGTATAAAGGAAGCTCAGCTCAATAAGGCCACTTTCCCAAGTATATTGAGGCAAAATGACTGCGCTGTAATTAAAGTGCTGTCGTATTTCTGTCATTTGTTAAGTAAACATATTATGACAGTTCACTAAATTGTGGGAGAATAGGAAATTACAGCTCTGTTACCATGCTGTTTACATTAATATACTCACTGAGACGAAAACCCTACAAATAAAGTCCTAAGTATTCATTAAAGTTTATTGAATTCGGCTTAATCACAGCCTTTACATGTGTCTTCAAAATGAACTTTGCGTAAAACTAGCTTTAAACATTCCTCTGAGTGTTGGAAAAATATCAAAACCATATTCCCAGGCTGCATCTGTCACTAGTCACGCTGCGGCCCAGCCAGGAAGGTCAAAGCGAGGTCAGATTACTGCAACAAATCAAATGCCAAGGGTCATGACATGAAACTCCATCTACATAAAATATGTTGATTATTGGCAACCACTGGCAACAGCTTCTTCTTCTTCTTCATAAACCAAAGCTTTAGAGAAAATAAAAGGATTTCCAGGGCTCTCCTCAAAATCCAAGAGAAAAATGCTATTGTTGGGGGTGGATGACAGAGAAACCACAAAATAAATAGAATGCATAAAATGGGTTGGACACATCTGTGCTCATCGTTTTCAAAGCAAGTGGGAGGAACTGTCAGTTAAAAAGAAAGTCACCAGCATCAAAAAGAAGTCAACTGATAATTCTGGCATACCATGAGGGGAGTAAGAGTAATGATTTCATCTGTGAACAGAAACGCAATTGAGATTTATGGCTCATAAAAAAGTTCAAACAACAGAAAACCCAAAAGTCTCTGTCTGTGTCATTTCTCCCTCACGACCTCCAAACTTCTGCACATGTTGAAGACAAAGTGAAGAAATGCTTTTTTTTGTGGCCAAATATGAGCAAAACAAGCACAGTTCCTGACATAGAAAAGAGAGGCTTTTACAGGAAAAGATGTGTGATTCAGCCACTGCGTTCAACTCTAATGAGTCAAAAAGTGTGACCTGCACTTAAACAAGAAGTCACAGCCAGAAGCTGTAAACTCATTTTCCCCATCTGAGCCAGCAATGTCGGCAGGACCTGGAAGATGTGCTCCGAGCATGCACGATAAATCTGACGTGAAATCATAATCATAAAAGCAATTAGCTGACCCTGCGCCACTCGTCCTTGGACATGACAGTGAGAATTCATACAGAGTCCTCCAAGGAGGCTTGGCTGCGGGGTTGGAGCGAGGAGGGGAAAAAGTGCAACACAGCAACAATAAAACGGAGGGCCCTTCCTGTATCATTAACCACTGAAACAAACAGCACATGATGCACAATGAGTGAAGTGCTGAGAAAACAGGGAATAGAGCTTTTTATGCTTGAAAAAGACAAAACACCAAAAAACTTTTTTTCACACTTACTCCTGTTTACTTGTGTATTATTCCACTGCTTTGTTTCATGAATTCATACTTGTTTTTATTTATTTATTTTTTTGTTCATCTCTTCACTGCACTGACCGATACTTCTTTTGTTTAACATCACTATGGTCCATGCACATACATTCTGTTTATACTCTACCACTTTATTCCACTGACCAATACTTCTGTTCTTTTTCCATTGACCTATAATCCAGTATTTTTTTAACATTACCTTGGTCTATACACACATACTGTTGTTCATTTGTCTATTGATTTAAACTTCTTCAGTCCTCCTGCTTATTGCCTCTGCTGAGGAGATTATGTTTTTGCCGGTGTTTGTTTGTATGTGAACAGAGTAACTCAAAAACTAAGGAATGGATTTGAAAGAATATTGTTCAGTGCACAACTAGCAATAAGATTTTAGTGGTGATCTGACTCAAGATGCTGATCCAGGTATTTTTAAGGATTATTTAACAGTGCAGGATAGGGCAGTTTTCCACATTTTCAACAATAACTCAATAAATTCTACATTGATTCCACAACATTTTTAGGGAATGTTGATCATGGCACAAGGCAGAAGTAATAAGATTATGGTGGTGATCTGAATCTCAATGCTGATCCAGGAATTTTTTAAGTGTTTCTTGGCAGTTTGCCACATTTTTTATAACAACTCCCAACAATGTTGGATATGCGTTGGCGGAGGTTTGTGCTCTCAGAGCGCTTCTAGTTTATTTGTTTACCACTTGAGCCAAGCCATATTCACTTCCATCTATTTCTAGGTAACTTTATTATATATAACACCTCTGTTAATTTGCTTTTTTATTCATCTGCTTAGTCCAGCCATAATTAAATCTGTCAATTAACATGTTACTCTGTTGTTCTGGTCCATATTCATATAATTCTGCCCATTATATTTTGGCCCATTCACACATACTCCTGCTCCTTCATTGGTTAATTACTTAGCCCAGGCACATTTACCTCTCTTCCTTTAAACTGTAGCACATGCACACATGCTCTTGTTTATTTACTTGATAATTCATTCACCTCTTCAACCCATGCAAAAATACACTTTCACACTGATTTATCCGTTTACTATTTTCCTTACTTTTCCTTCTGGTCTATATGTTTCATTACTCTGGTCCATGCACACTTACTCCTGGTCATTAATTCACTTACTGCTAAAGTCCATTAAAACATGTTTCTGTTTCATTTACATTAGGGATACATAATGTTATCGGAACAATATTGGTATCAGCGCATATTTGCCTTGAAATTTGAATATTGGTATCAGCAGATATTAAAAAATTTGCCAATATTTGCAGCAGATATTTTGGTCATACAAATTACCCATACACATTCCATGTACTGTATGTAATATTGGCAGAATGTACAACAGTAAAATAAGAGTTCCCAAAAGTCCACTTTTAAAAATCAGAAGTATAATTTATTAAAGAATAAAATGCTGTATTTCTTGCTTCACATTTGTTTTTAAAACAAGCGGACTGTCACGATGAGAGGGCCAGGTCAATATGAGTGGAGGCTTTGTGCTCTTGACAAAAACTATCGGCATTAATATCAGTATCGGCAATGATGGATTTTGACTCAAAAATCCATGTCATGCACCTCTTTGATATACTTATACTTACACCTCTTTTATATACTTACTTTGATATACGCTGATATACTTTTATTTTCGTACTTTCTGATGCAATACCTTGCTATTTGTAAATATTTTTATACATTTTTTCAGTCTATTGTTACAGTATTTTCAGTAATTTTTATGTATTGTTTCAATTTTTTGAAAGCAAGCGTACTAATCAAGTATTTATCCATCCATCTGAAATTAACAATGGGGTGCAATTGGTTCACATCAAATCTATAGGGATAAAGATCAGTCCTGATGCAACCATAGGTGATTTCAGACTGATTTTAGGGATGCCATAGTAGAAAAGAGTAAAATGTCCTATAATGTTGACTGGTTCAGAAAAATATTGTGTAAGTCACACTTAATTGATTAAAAAAACATATAGGAGGAATTGAAAATACTTTTGCAGAAACAGCAAGTTGGATCATTAATTTTCTTATAAAATATTTGATGGTGTGTATGTAACATGTAAAGCTTGTGTTACTACATTTTGCCATTACCGCTGTTAAGGAAAAATCTCAGATGTCTGTAAAAAATGATTTAAATTCCAGTGATATAAGTGTTAAGCAGGGGGACCAAATGTTTGCAAGAGACCAGTCTATGCGCCTATTGTTTTTTTTCTTTTATGATAACCTTATCTATAACCTCCATCTGTGTGCTGGGTAGAGCCATACCCAAATAAGTCCCTTCATTTCACGCCCTAATTAAGGTCAAGGTCCTCTGTTAAAAAACTTGGCTTTGTATACCATTGTTACAAGATTTTTCTGAAGCTTCTTGCTGTCAGTATTATCCTGTTCCACTTTGCTCCAGGATGATGATTGTGACACACTTACTCATCCATAAAAGACCTTTAAACTTGCAGCTCACCTGCTTAAGTTATGGAATATTGAGTCAAAATCAATATTCAATCAATAATCAGAATGTACTACCTTTGATGAACATATTTAAAAGAGCAGCCGCATTCAACCTCTGGAACATCTACCCTCCAGGTACACTATCACTCAGTGAAAACACTGCTAAGTTTTTTTTCTTTTTAGGGGCTAAAAGTGCCCTTGAATGCTAGATCTTCTCCATAGCCTGGTAAAGTCAACACTGGCTGACATTCAAACACAAAGTGTCAGAAAACCTGCAAAACAGTTAACAAAGTAAAAGTTTAATACAGAATTAAAGTGACATATGGCTCCTTTGTTTACAGCATGCAGCATGTTTATCGTCACTATGACAGAATGTAAATCTTTTGACTGTGAGGTGTCAGGTGAGGAGATTTATTCGACTTTTCTCTTTTAAGCAACATGCTACAACTAAATTAATCTCTCCTCTTACAAATTCTCACACATATACACACACACACCTTCATCGGCATCACTTCCCACACAGTAATTACAGTGAGGCCGAACTAGTGGCTGCCACCTAGTGACCGTCTTCTCCAATAATCATGAAATATTTCTATGGCTCGTGCCCCCACTCGGACCATAACTCTTCTTTACTGCAGACAGCTCCAATAAAGGATTACAATTACAATTAAAGTAATGAGCAAAGAGGAAAAAAGGAAAATCTCACAGAAGGTTCCCCTGACTAACTAAATGGTAGCCCAGTTTCTTGTCAGAATGGAGTAACCATAGCAGACTCATTACTGGCTCCCATTTCTTATTCTGCCCCAATAATTAATTTGGAGCATGTTGAAACCTGGAGTCCTCCAAAATTAAAGTAATGGGTTTAAAAGTGATGAATGTGAAATGAATTGAAATATGAATTATCAAATAACAGATTTACTTCTGTTACTTTTGCTTTATGGTGGAGTACCTGTTTCAGGATTCAAATCATTTGAAAAGTCATTTGTAAACTTTTTTTGTTTGTTTGTTGGTTTGGTTGTTTTTTTTCTAAAAAGCCCTTTGTAGGCTGGGACAAAACAGACCAAAAATCACAAAGAAATATTTACAGCAAAAAATAACCTATGATCAATGCAAAATCAAAATATATGGTCAGATTTAATTCTTGTAAAACTAAAAATAATATTGAGACCTATATGATACTACAACAAAAAATAAAAGTCCTACAAATCCATTATTTGGCTATTTTTCTTAACCATTTTTACTATTTGCAAAAAAAATAAAATAAATAAATAAATAAATAAAATGTATCTGAATTGAACAGAAACTTTGGCAATATGCCCATATATTGAGGTTGTACAGTTTTTTGAGTACCCTTAAGTACTACTCAACACCAGGGCTTTGGCTGAGGTCCACCTACCCTGATATATCAAAAAAGTTTCTTCAGAGAGGGCTGTGAGGGGAGGGATAAGCCACACCCACTTCCTTTTTCTGCCCTCTCTATCAGCTAAAGCAAGCCCACTCCCTGTGCTGTGTTTTGTGTGTTTTGTCAAAATGCCATAATCATCCAGCCTCATTTTTAGAAATACATGGTTTATCTTGACCCCAAGCAAACAAACACCGTACAAGAAAGGCCCGTGTGCTTCCATGGTGAGCCGTGTCCTCTACATTTATCCGTCTTCAGAGGATTTAAATGAGTAAATATAGGTATAACCACCAAAAAAGAAAAATAGGTGTGTACTCTGTAATGCTTATTTAAGAAAAACAAGGTTTATCAACGATTATAGCTACATGAACCTCACTACTCTACGTTGCCTAGCATGATGGCGCAATCTCTGGTTTAGTCTGCAAGAGCTTGCTTACTTATGCAGTAGACTGTCAATGGAATTTACTATTGTTTAAGTACAACAGAGGATTTAAGTGAAAGAATAAAAAAGGTTTATTTGTGATTTCGGACAAACTTACTACACTACCCACAGTAACAGAGTGGCACAGCGACATCTCTGATTAGTCAAGTCTGCAGTTGCCTGTGAATTTTGCCTACTGGCTGCTTCTATGTAGGATTACACTTACACAACCGGCGCTGAACGAACAGCAGCCCTTCACAGCAGCTGCGGGAACTCTACGGAGTTTTTCCCTTTTTAGTCTCTTTCTCTTTATGTGTTTTTGTGAGTGTGTGAAACCTTGGTGCACCTGGGACACCAAGCACGGTTCAACTCGTGCTACTTTAAACACTTTTTTTGAACTCCTGCAACTTTTCTTGTGGGTCCGTGAGCAGCAATGGCCCATTGTTTACAGTAGGGATCAGCTGCTGGCCCTATGTAACACAGCTGTGCAACCGGAGGAGCGACCTGACATCCCCCAAGAGCTACGGAAGAGGATGCAGGGATGTCGTGGTGGGACTAGAAGCCTCGAAAAGAGAGCTTATCAACCAACTCTCCTGTCCATCGTTATAGGGAACGTAACATCTTTCCTCAATAGGATGGACGAACTGGCGGCGTTGACCCGGTATCATCAGGAGTTCCGGTGGTGCAGCATGCTGCTGTTTACGGAGACATGGCTGAGAACGCTGCACATAGACACGACCATAAAGCTGGATGGATTCTCCCTCATACAGGCAGACTATACAGAGAGGAGCAGTAAGAGGAAAGGAGGAGGACTGGCAGTGTTTGTGAAAGATAGATGGTGTAGCTCCAGGCACATCACTATCAAAGTTCAGCACTGCTGCCCGGACTTTGAGCTGTTGGCTGTTAGTTTGAGGCCATGCTATCTGCCACGGGAATTCTCACACGCTATTGTCCTGGCTGTGTATATCTCTCCCTCTGCTAAAGCCGATGCAGCCTGTGACGTCATCAACACCGCGATCAACAGGCTGCTGACCCAGAGCCCTCAGGCCCTCTGACTGATCTTTGGGGACTTAAACCATGCCTCTCTGTCCTCCACTCTGCCTAAAGTCATCCAATATGTCACATGTGCCACCAGAGACAATAAAACACTGGACTTGTTCTATGCAAACATCAAGGAGGCATATAACTCATTACCTTTCCCCCCTCTGGGAAAAGCTGATCACAACCTGGTTCATCTCCTGTCTGTTTAAGGCAAGGCAAGGCCAGGTTATTTGTAGAGCACAATTCGCACACAAGGTAATTCAAGGTGCTTTACAGAACAAGAAAAATGCATTAAAATCACAATAAAAAATAAAAACAAAAATAATCATTATAAAATGAACTTTAAAAGAAAGAGAAGAGTGCAGATAAGATCCTTTCAGTCATATGCACAGCTAAATAGAGCTGTTTTGAGCCTAGATTTAAACATTGTCAGTCTAGAGGCCTGTCTCACATCTTCAGAAAGACTGTTCCAGATTTTAGCTGCATAAAACTTGAACCCTGATTCCCCATGTTTAGTCCTGACTCTGGGCTTTAGCAGGAGGCCGGTCCCTGAGGTCCTCAGAGTCCGAGATGGTTCATATGGCACTAATATGTCAGAGATGTACTTTGGTGCTAGGCCTTGGAGAGACTTGTACACAAGCAGAGCTGCTTTAAAGTCTACTCTCTGAGCCACAGGAAGCCAGTGTAGGGACCTGAGCACAGGACTAATGTGCTCTTACCTCCTGGTTCTGGTCAGGACCCGAGCAGCAGCATTCTGGATGTACTGCAGCTGTCTTACAGCTCGTTTGGAGAGGCCAGTGAGCAGGCCGTTAACAGTAGTCTAACCTACTAGAGACAAATGCATGGATAAGTCTCTCCAGGTCAGGTTTAGACACTATACCTTTGATTTTGGCAATGTTTTTTAGATGGTAAACGGCTGCTGATGTTATTGATTTGATGTGGCTGTTAAGGTTCAAGTCTGAGTCCATTATTACCCCGAGATTTCTAACCTGACTTGTAGGTTTAAGAGAGAGAGAGACTGGAGGTGACTGCTGACACTTTCTCTTTGTTTCTGTGTACCAAATATGATGACTTCAGTCTTGTCTGAATTTAGCAGGAGAAAGTTGTTTTGCATCCATACACTGACCTGTTGGATGCAGTGACAGAGTGAATCCACTGGTCCATGTTCACCTGCTATCAGTGAGACATAGATCTGAGTGTCGTCTGCATCAGTGTTGTAGGACTGGAGTCTGACTCGAGTCCGGATATGTCGGACTCGTGCGCTGATGACTCGGACTTGTACTCGGACTCAAGCTTTAGCTGCATTAGGACTCGGCGAGGACTCAGAGGACTCAAGCTTATTTATCAATGAATCCTTTGTATTTTTATTATTTTTTCATTCATTATTTCTTCTGGTATAAGGTCCTCATATCAGTCTTAAAGCCCACGGCGGGCATGTGTGTTAGTTTACCTGCATGCGCGTTCACGCGCTGATGTCGAAGGAGTGGCAGAATGTCGAAGCAGGTACCGTGGGTTGTACGTTTTGCTTTCAAAGATTTCACCATAAGTGCTGGTAAATGCAGAGCAACGTGTTCATTATGTAAAAGAGCCATTGAAGAGAAGATGGGGACAATGTCAAACTTTAACAGACATCTGTCTACGATGCACCCAGTGAAGTGAGTAGATGGCGATGCTAATGTTACTTTGACTGTTGATAACGTTATAAGCTAGCTGCGAAATAACAACAGCATTAGCCTCTTAACCCTCGGAGGTCGGCGCTATCAAATACGACAGCAAAGCACCATTCACGAAATATTTAATAACTTTACAACCGTTTATCATAGCCACTTACCGATTGTTTTGATCGAAAGCTAACGACTTAGCCGTTCCGATGAGCCCTTTGGTGCGATCGTAGCTCTTCCAGAGGCTGAAATATCTCTCCTGAAACATCAGTGTCTTTTTGGAGACTTCGTAAAGGTAATCCGTCATGATAAATCCAAAAGTTAGATCTTCTAGGTATATTATTTAAATCCTATTTTCTCTATCAAAACACGTTAGCACAGTAGATAGTCACCATCTTGTTGTCACCTGGATGCAGTTCATCTACTATTTCCTGTGTCTTCTGACAAAAATATATTGAAAAACGTTATATATTTACCTATGCCGATTTGGGTTTTATTCCAAATCGTGCACCTAGTGTGCACAGATACCTCAATATTGAGGACTCAGACTTAGGTTCGAGGAACTTTTCTAGTACTTGGGCTAAGGTACTGAGGACTCAACCTGGACTCAACTCAGGTGAGAGGACTCGACTCGGATTTTTTCTTTTTGTGACTCGAACTTGACTCTGATTTTTTTTTTGGTGACTCGGACTCAACTCGGACCCAAACACTGAGGACTCAGACTCGACTCGGACTCGAGCTATGGTGACTCGACTACAACACTGGTCTGCAAAGTTGTGGTAGGACACATTATTACTCTGTATTAACTGGCCTAAAGGCAGCATGTAGAGATTGAACAGAATGGGTCCCAGGATTGACCCTTGGGGCACCCCACAGGTCAAGGCCATGTGGTCTGAGACACAGTTACCAATTTCAACAAAGTACTTCCTGTCTTCTAGATAGGACTTCAACCAATTTAGGGCAGTGCCAGAGATGCCCACCCAGTCCTCTAGTCTCTGTAACAGGATCTCATGAGCGACAGTGTCAAAAGCAGCACTCAGATCTAGCAGGACTAAAACTGAGACTTTGCCTGGGTCAGTGTTCAGCCGGATGTCATTTGTCACCTTGATAAGAGCGGTCTCAGTGCTGTGATGGGGTCTAAAACCTGACTGGAAAATATCAAAGGAGTTGTTCATTAGGAGAAACTCAGTAAGCTGTTGGTAAACAACTTTTTCGAGGACTTTACCTAAAAACGGCAGATTTGAGATGGGCCGGTAGTTGTTCAGTGCTGTGGCATCGAGACTGCTCTTCTTAAGGAGAGGCTTTATGACTGCAGTTTTCAAGGCTTTTGGGAATGTTCCAGATTGTAGTGACATGTTAACTATGTGAGCGAGTGGTGGTAACAAACTGCTCAGCACAGACTTTAGAAATCTAGTGGGTAACACATCAATACAGCATGTAGATGAACTCAGACTGGTGATGATGAGTTTTGAGTTTTGTCAGTTACAGGTGCAAAATGAGTCAGCTCTAAGTGTCTAGGTGGCTGCAGGGTTGTTATAGGTGTTGTGGAATTTATGGCATTTTTAATGGTCTGAACCTTGTTGCAAAAGAATACTGCAAACTCATTACACTTAGATGTGGAGATTAGTTCCAATGGCAGTTGAGCTGGAGGATTTGTTAATCTGTTCACTGTTGCAAATAAAACACACGAGTTGTTACTGCAGTTTCCGATAATTTCAGAAAAGTACCTCTCCCTTGTTCTACGTAAGATCTGACTGAACACGTACAACTTTTCTTTGTAAATTTCATAATGAACATGAAGCCTAGACTTGCGCCATTTCCCGCTCGGCCCTCTGGCACTCCCTTTTCTGTGCCCTGACCGAGTTGTCATTCCTCCATGGCGCCTCCTGCTTATTTTTAACCATTTTAAACCTTCGCAAGAGCAATGGTGTCCAGAACATTCAAAACACTCGAAGTAACAGAGTTTAACAAATCAACATTAGAACATGAGGTATTTTCAAAGTTTACATTTCCATGAACAGAGCACTTGTGCTCTTATTTATGTGTCTCCTCCGAACAACTGCAGGACCAGCCAGTGGTTTGGGAGAAACAGACAGGTCAAAGAAGACACAGAAATGATCAGAACAGAGCAACATCAACCACATTGACATTTGAAATATTAACCCCCTTTTGTAATGAGCAGGTCCAGAGTGTGCTGTGCTCTGCTGTGGGTGGGATCACACACATGCTGAGTCAGGTCAAAGGTTTCAAGGACAGCACTGAGCTCTTTAGCATTTTTGTCACAGACATTATCCACATGTACATTAAAATCACCTGTGATGACCAAACCATCAAAGTCTGTGCATACAACTGAAAGCATCCTGGTAAAATCATCAATAAAACTTTGACCGTGCTGGGGAGGCTTGTATATAACTATATAGAGTATGGACGGAGATTGTTTTAGCTCCATTTAAAGGACACATACTCAAACTAGAAAAGCACTCAGAGAGCGCAGACCTCCGCCAAGGTGATCCGGATCAGTCCCAAAATTAATCAGTTCTTTCATATCCCATTTCCAACAATTCCTGAAAATTAAATCCAAATCCGTTCAGAACTTTTCAAGTTATTTTGAACACAAACAGACAAACAGACAGACAGATAAACGCCGGCAAAAACATAACCTCCTTGGCGGAGGTAATGATGAAAACACCCCAAATGAAAACCTGTGTGTAACCATATGATCTCTAAATATTGCACAGGCACCTCCATCCTTTTTGTTTTCCTCGTGTTTCAGATTCAAATGTGAAGTTGGGTGGGGCTGATTCCGTTAGAACTGCATTACCTGTGTTTTTGTCAAGCCATGTTTCAGTTAAAAACATAAAATCAAGATTATAGGAAGAGATCAAATTATTAATTAAAAATGATTTGTTAGACAAAGATCTAACATTGAGCACAGCAAGTTTCAGATTAGTTGCAGTAGGACTGGACATTATATTCTTACTAGCGATGTGGGATTAAATTTCTCTGATTGGACAATCTGACTGTCCGTCTGTTATCTACTCTGTGTGGTGTGACTGTAGATATGGCACTAGGGGAGAATGTTGTCTCACAGGGCCCCAACTTGATATTAGTTTTATCATGACTGTAAGTCCTGGGACAGCAGAGGCCCTGTGCATCCTAGCTCTTAGAGATTCCAGCTCTGGGGGCAGGCAGGGGAGGACGAGCAGGGTGGAGTTTCAACTTCAACTTCAACTTCACTTGGTTGTCTGGTGATGGGACCAGATGAAAACTGAGGGGGAGGAGCTGGGGAAGCTTTAGTTTGTGAAGCAGGAGAGTTGAAGCTCCTGTGTGACTTGAGGGGCACAGTTTTATACAGGGAAGAGTTTAGCATAGTTGGTGACAGAAGTCTTGACCTTGCTATATTAGGGGTGAGGGGAACCATCTTAATCCCTGATTTGATCAGCCCTTCAAGATGGTCGGGAAGGCCCATGGGAGAAGGTGGGGATGGTAAGGAGAGGGACAAAGTCTCTAGAGGGGGTAGATGTAGCAGGGGGTGCCCAGGGCTGGTCTGTGGGTAGAGGAGGTGATGGAGGTGATGGGGGGTGCTGTCGGGTCTGAAACTGTTGCTGGGGCCGTCACAGATGAGTCCAAGGCCTGGGATGAGGGCCCGGGGGGAGGTGGAACCGATGGTGGGCCTGAATCCTTCGCTGGGGGTGGTGGAGGCTGTTGTGGTGCAGCTGGTGCTGAAACACTGGCTCTGTCTCTGGGTTCTGCAAAAGAGATGCTTCTCTCATTCACCCCTTTCTCTCACTGGTTGCTCAGGACCCTGTCCCGGCCCATTCTGATGCGTGGAGGAGGTGCTTCCGTCAGCACTCCTCTCCCACCTCTGCACAGGTGTGGGCCCTTTCCCTTGAACAGGTCCTCTCGTTTCCAGAACAGATAAAAGTTCTCAATGTAGTGCAATCCTCTGTGCGCACACTCTTTGGACAGCCATGTGTTCAGCTGAAGCAGCCGGCTGAACTTGTTTATCTTCCTGTCGATGTTTGGAAGTGGTCCACTAAAGAATGCCTAGTCCTCCGCTTTATCAAGCTCCTTGAAGAACTCAGTGAAATCTCTTTTCAAGACTTCAGTCTGTTCTTTTCTGATGTCCACTGCTCCCACATACATGATCAGCTGTTTGACTCTTCGGTGTGTAGACAAAACTTTTGGGAGGAGAGTTGTTATCTCAGAGACAGTGGCACTGGACAGCAGCATGTTTGAAATCTTTCCGTGGTTTATGCCACTGATAGCACCGTCTCCTAGCAGCAGCGTATCTCTGACCTTGACGTTTGGTCCAGATTGTCTGTCTGCCTGCTGTCTTTTGCCGGCTTTATGGGCTCCTGTTTTGTGAAGATAATCCGTTTTCCTCTTTGTTCTTTAGAATCATTAAATTCAGCCTCCAACAGTGGCAAAAATCTGTTTGTAAGCTGTAAATTGGGTGATTTTACGTAGGTATTAACATTGTCTTTCATCACTTTGTGCTGCTTCAGCTTAGCACCAAGTTCTCTCCAAGATGAGGCATTTTGGTCTTTACAAAGTTTTGGAAAAGTCACAGTATCACTCAGGTTTAAGATGAAAGTACCAGGTTTGTCATCCTTTTTACTGAAAGTAACTGTGGACTTTTTACCACAGGATGCCACTGGGAGCATCTTGTGAAGTCCTTTTTCAGATTCCAAAGCAAAAATCCGTGCTTGTAGCTCATTAATTTCTTGCTGATATCTCGGACAGCGTTCACAGAAGGAATTTGTTTAGTTTCTTCCCCCGGACATGCCGCTGGCTCGTCAGATCGGTTAAAAATATAAAAATGTCCTCCAAAGTCTTGGTTTACTTAAAATAATTCACAAAATGATGGATATGGAAATTTTCCAGGATTTGTAGGAGTAAAACGATTAAAAAGCAAAGTAAAGAAGGAAGCAGGCTGGAGCAAGCAGGAAAGCGTCTGCGCTCTTCAGAAGCAGGAAGCAGTCCCTGTTTAGCAGGCAACCAGCTGTGTCCTGCACGGCGAAGAGGTGGTCTGACGAGGCTGAAGAGGCTCTGAAGGACTGCTTTGAAACTACATTGTGGGAAATATTCAGCGATTTTCATGAGGAGGACATTGATGGTTTAACAGACAGCATCACAGACTACATAAACTTCTGTGTGGAGAATACCGTACCCACCAGGACAGTACGGTATTTCTCAAACAACAAACCCTGGATCACTCCTGACATTAAGGGTCTTTTAAAGGAGAAGAAGAGGGCCTTTAGGTCAGGAAACAGAGAGGAGCTGAAGACTGTCCAGAGGGAGCTGAGGAGGAAAATCAGGGAGGAGAAGGACAGATATAGGAAGAAGATGGAGGAATAGCTGCAGGTGAAAAAAACACCAGGGGAGTCTGGAAAGTCCTGAAAACCATCTGAAGCCACCAGGAGTTGGACTCTCACTCAGCTGGGGACCAAAAGTGTGCAGATTAATTTAATACCTTCTTCTGTAGGTTTGAGGATGTGTCTGCCCCTCCCCCAGCTGTGACAGCCCTGCAGCAGCCCCCATCCATCAATCTCCCAGCACTCTGCCCAAGTCCTCCCCCCTCTGTCCCACCTGGAGTCTTCTGGGAGCTCTGTTCAGGTCCTTTTCCTGCACCTCAGCAGTGCTTTCAACACCATCAGGCTGGCCATCCTGAGGGACAAGCTGGAGCTCTCCTGAGTGGACCAACACCTTACATGCTGGATTGTGGACTACCTCACCAACTGCCCAGAGTATGTGAGGACCCAGGACTATGTGAGGTATGTGAGGACCTCTGTAGTATAGGGGCCCCCAAGGGAACGGTGTTGGCACTGTTCCTCTTCACCCACTATACTGCTGACTTTTCCCACCTGTCACCCACCTGCCACCTACAGAAGTCCTCCGATGACTCTGCCACTGTCGGCCTCATCACAGATGGGAACGACCGGTCGTACAGAGGACTCATCCAGGTCTTTGTGGACTGGTGACAGTGGAACCCCTCCAGATTAACGCTGGAAGGACCAAGGAGTTGGTTGTGGACTTCCGCAGGCGCCCCCACTCCCCCCCATCACCAGTGAACATCCAGCGAAGGGACAGTGAGATGGTGACATCTTATAAGTACCTGGTTTTTCATCTAAACAATAAACTGGACTGGACTCATAATACCACCGCACTTTATAAAAAAGGACAGAGCAGACTCTATTTGCTAAGGAAGCTAAGGTCTCTTGGTGTGGGGGGCACTCCTGAAGACCTT